>VMDR010020149.1:0-17780 GCA_007922815.1 Macrotus californicus
AGAAAACAGTGATGTACTCAAAATATTTTTCACTTAGGAGCGCTATAATAGCACAATAAAAAAATACATACTCCATTCTAACTCATGACAGCTAATCCAGATCTTATGAACAAATATTTTCTTTTATGATTAATAGATGTTTTATAAATCCTCACAAATCTGATTGATTGAGCTTGGCTATAAATAAGACTGATATGAAGGACAACTTTATTTCTTGCCAGTTTTATTTTTCAAATATTGGGCTTTAACGCTCACTTTCAGTGAAAATCCTAAGGGATTTATGAATTGGTTTCAACTCCGGAAATCTAAGGTTTTATTTTCCTTTTCTTTATTAAGCATCTTTTTACTAAGAATCTATTAGCAGTGCTCAGAGCATCTTTGACTTAGAGGCCATGCAGCATACACCTGACCCTAAATGAAAACTTGCTGTTCACATATTAGGACTTGGGAGGGGTCTCTAAAAGTCCCGCTCACCTCACAATATCACCTCATTCACGTACTAGGTAGCTTGCGTGTATGAAGTCCCTCAATTAGAAATTGATTCTCTTGTGTTGAATGTTTTTGCGCTGTCTGAACAATGTTACATATCTCTAGAAATAACACTGTAATAGTCGCTAACACTCTAGTGTGAACTAACATATCAGTGTATTGTATCGTTTATCTCCAAGAATAGAAAGTTAGAGTTCAGAGTGAGTAGCGTAAAGGAACAAATATCTAACTTGGAATAAGATACCCTGAAAAAAGAGGGAGCATGTGTAAAAAAGAGATGGGGGTGGGGGATGAGATGCCAAAAAAATATAGTTTTTATTTGTACCATTTTGCCTGGGTCTGTCCCTGCTCTCAGAGACTGCAATCGCCCAACTACTGCCCCCATATTTTGTAGTTGCATGTGGCGTAGGCTCATTTTAGAACTTTTACTGCAAGAAAAATATTTATTATAGATTAACCTTATCTCAGAATCTTATTGGTCCCCCCAGAACCTAGGACAGTGCCTGGCTCATATTAGGTGCTCAATAAATACTTGTTCAATGAATAAACCCCCAAGTTCAGTCCCTTACATATCATGTTTGCTGAACTACTTTTTCTTCACCGTGGAAGCTAGTACTGATGAGAACCTTATCTTCTTTTTCTTCATCTCCAGGATGACAAGGAAATTGACCTGGAGCACCTCCATAGACGTGTTAATAGCTTGTGCACAGATGACGACAGCCCCCATAAACAGTTTTCCACCTCGTCAATTGACTTGACCCCTCTGGACATTGACACTTTGCCAACACGGCAAGCACTGGAGCAAATCAGTGATTTCAGGAACACTCACATCACCACAACCACCTTTATCCCAGAGCAGATCCAGACTCTTAGCCGCACACTGTCAGCTAAAGCTGCCTCTGGTTTCGCTTTTGGCAACGTGCCTGAGCACCGAACTGGCCCTTTTAGGCACAGGGCACCTAATGGGGGCTTTTTCAGGAGTCCTATAAAAACAATGTCATCTATTCCTTATCAACCGACTCCTACCCTGGGGCTCAATTTGGGTAATGACCCAGACCGAGGCACGTCCATATGAGCATCCAACAAAATCTTTTCACTGTTTCTTTCGTAGGACTCCCTTTGCAAGGAGCAACTGCAATGTTGTGGGACTAACATGGATGTAACATTTTCTTTTTAAATCAGGATTATTAGTAACAATTCTAGTTCTTTCTCCCCACCTGCTCCCTCCTCTCTCCTCTATTTCTCTCTTGTTCCCTTTCTTCCGATACATTTCCTTCCACTTTTATTCATTGCTCAACTTGTTCCCCCAGAATCTAGTGTACTAGGACCCTATTAGTCCGCTTTTCATATACTGTACTTCAAGTATAGGAAATGTGCACTGAGTATACTGAAAGTATATGGAGGATTAATGTCACATGAAGGCCTCTTGCATAACATTTCTCTATTTTTAAAGATATAATTGCAATAACTCCAGGCCTTTTCCATTCTTCTGCTGCATCCATACAAGGCTCCACTGCTATTGAGCATCCTTTAACTGTGGACCAAAGGCAAGCCCTGCAGTGTTTATAAAATAACTTAAAGATCATTCAGGCCACACGACATGAGAACTCAATGTTGTAGGATTACAAAAAAGCCATTATTATGCCAGTCAAGACTACAGTTAAAACTACTCTTGCACTGCAACAGTGCATATGACCTTTATGTGATTGTACAGTATTAAAAGGTTTTTTTTCTCATGTACAGTAAACTTTATCATATGGCAGAAGCCTCTATTGTGTTAAATAAATTAGTATCTCATATATACATATATATGCACCTATATAATGTGTATATATATTGAAAGGCGGCCATTGCTATTGCAATTCATTTAATAAAGCTTTAGTTTAAAAAGAAAAGTATTGTATACAGGAACTATGTATAGGGCAGGGGGTCTTTTCAGTTAGAAAAGGCAGGTTGCTTTAATGTTATTCTGATTTGCATTGTTTGCCAACAGAATATTTTATACTTTTGTCATTAAAACATCCAGGGCGATTTAATATTTGTTCCTAGATGTAACTCATTTGAATAGGTTTTGCATTTGTTATTCAGCAGTGTATACAGCTAACCTTGATCATTTTACTTCTAATTAGTTATCTAAATGAAAAAAGCTATTAGCTGAATCGCATCCACAACAGCACATAGAGCTCTATAAGAGTTTAAATGTAGATCATTGAAGGTTAATAAAGTCTCTTCCAAAGCAGTAAGCCAATTAACACAACTGTCGTTGGGGAGAGGTAGGAGCCCTGAAAAAATATTGATGTGGCCTTAATTACCGTCGTACATAACCCTAAAGAAGAAAGTATCATAACCATACTGGGCTCTGAACCTAACCCCCTTTTTTACTCGGTTCGATCTGGAGGAGTTGCGTCCTCTTCACATTAGCGCCAAGTGTGTAGGAGGATGACAGCAGAAACAGTGCCTCTTTGTGCACAACCCTTTTGAAGTAGCATTCTTACCTGTTAGAGATGTAGCCTGCACTTCGTTTGTAACCCTTAAATTAAAATGTGGTAAGTAGGAAGCAAGAACTTACCCTATGTTCTTAGCTGCCATACTCTTATTTTAATCTAATTCACTCTGTGGCTAGGATTGATGTAGGAATCGATCTATGTGATTTGCTTTAGAAGAAATTAAAAGGTATATTCTTAAGGTATATTATATTTTGATGCTAATTCTGTTCTGGGGAGCATCTTGTACTGTCACTGTTTTTGTACTAAATTTTCAAATATTGTCTACTGTGTAAGGCAGAAAAATTTCTTATCATGCAAAAACCATTTTGTTTCCAGGGTAACAAGTACCTAAGTGCATGCACAACTTGTTTTCCCTTGTAACATTCATGATCTCATCAATGACTCTGATTTTAAAACAACAACAAAAAAAATCTTTACAAAAAGCTACTTAGGGACATACCAGATGTTTCCGTGATTTTAGCTATCAAACTGTTAACCATGTACAATATTTAAAATAGGCCTATTTTGATGTATTGCCTATTATACAAATACAAAAAAAAAAACACTTTTTGGAGGCCTCAGTTATGAGTGGCAGAGCTTTCTGTGTATAATTTGTCTAAATAATTTGTCTAATAAAATGTTTTCTAAACTTGCTCTCATACCATTGAAGTCTTACCTATAAAATTTGAAAATGCTTACGCCCTCACGTATTGAACTGAATTTTTCTAAAAAGGAGTCTTGAGTTAGTTAAAGCATAAAGCACATTAAGCTTACTAGTGGAACTTTGCCAAAATGAGTGACTCTCTAAAAATAATACTGAGTGAGGTCCTAAACCAAGGAAAAACTGCTTTTCTGCTCTTTGAGACTCTCTGAACCAAGAACATATTTGTTTTTCTTTATGGGTGTTTCTGTGAGCACTTTTTTGGGAGAGACTTCTCCTGTTTCATGTAAACAATGCAAACATTATAAAAGCAGAATGAGGGTTTGTTGCATCAAAAAAAAAGAAAGAAAATTAAAGGTAATTATTAACCTTAGAATTTATGTATTAATAATTGCTTTGCTGTTAGAGAAATATCCATCATGCTGAATCTATTAATTTGAAAATTAATTGTCCCCAAGTTATTTCTAATACATTACTGCATTGAACAATATTTAATTCATCTAGCATTTAACTTACTCAATGGATTTATATCTGAAAATATATTCAATTTAGATTAAAATCTCTGCGGTTCTGAAATCCATTAAAAATGAAGTTTTTAAATGTTGGGATGAAGAGGCACTATGGAGATCTCCACCATCTCCCTCATTTTACAAATAAGGGAACATCAGATGCCAAGAAGCTGGGACTTGCCCACAAGTTTGACAATGTGAGACTTAAAATTGGGTCTTTTTTTTTAATTCTGCCATGTCGTATTCAGTCACATTCCCAGGTCCTCATGGAATGTAAATATAGGGCTCAGGTACAATGCCTCCACCCACTCCTCTCACCCAGCCTAGGCTGTGAATCTCTAGAAAGCTTCCTCCCTGCCTGGGACCATACAGAGCATCCATGCTCCACAGCAACTGAACATCTGATTCAACTGCTCCTTTCACAGATGGAAAAGTGAATGCCTCTGGCCACTTCCCCACAGTCCTGGCTCCCAGCAGCAATCAGCCCAGGTCCTGCTCTGTCTACTGCTACTTCCTTTAACCCATTGTCGGTCCTGGTTTGTACCACTTATACTAGCCTGGCTATTTCAGAACAAGACAAATACCTTATATCCATGTACTTTTATTCTTCTCAGATAACAAATTTATTCTTTTGGTGAATCATGAAGAAAATGAGTTGTCACTTTCAGCCACGTCAGAACTAATGCACAGGTTTTGATTTAATCATATATAAGAAAATTGTAAGACCTTTCTTTCTCATACGTATCAAACTACAGGCAATTTGTTGTTTTCTTAATTATGTTACTTTCCATTTCCTTTAGCTTGGGATTGGTTGTGAATTGAATAAATACTTTTAAAAATAGACTTTGCTGAATGGTACTTTGCTTCATCAATTAAAAAGAAAAAAAGACAAGAAGATCCATTTACCCTACAAAATGCTTTCTAAGCCACACAATTTGATAACAAATTATTAGTATTTTATAATCAAAATTTTTGGAGTAGTCATACACATTCTGTATTATGAGCACAGTAAATAAGGCAGAAGTAAGATATTTTGTGTTGGTAAACATAGGTTTTATCCTTAAATATATATTTCATGATCATTGATAAAATACAATGGACTCACTAAAAATTGGTTTTCATCTACAGTGTTTTTATTTCTAAAAATAAATCTTATTACCAATCCTGTGATCAGATATTAATAAATGGCTAGCAATTATGGGCATAGTTATTATTCCAACAAATTTTAGTAGAAACGCTCTCATGAGATGGCATATGTGAATTCCCTTGGGTGGAAATGACTTAACTGACATTGGAAAATCAGGAAGTAAAGCTTCTTAGATTTGATAGATTTCATTCAGTCCTATCAGTGTTCCTGCAAACCTATTACGTGGAAGTTACTGTGCTAAGCAGTTGCACCTGGCATAAAGGAAGAGCTGTTTCTGAGTGGGTCTGCGTGTATTCCGCTCAGTTCTTTGCCCTACATCAGCATGAAAGACATAGATGCCGTCTTACAGACCTTCTGAGGTGGCAAGATGAGTCACACCAAACCAGTGTAGTCCCCTCTGAGTCCGAACAATCCAACTGACTGGAGCAATCGATCCTGGTAGTCCTGAAGGGCTAATGGGGTCTGTCCCCTTAGATTCAGATCACCTCCACAAAGAAGACTTGGAGATTTCCCAAGATGCCAGACCAGGAGGCCAAGTTTTCAGAAATGTGAAAGTTACCACTAGCCAGAGGCAAACTACTATCTGACCCTTCCTCCTTATCAATACCTGCATACCTTCCAGAGAGGGACTCCTACCCTCAGGTGTCCAGGTCCCCTGATACCAGTAACAGTAACTGATAACAGTAACTGATAACAGTAACTCATTTTCTATCCCTGCAGGGCTAACTGATAGTTAGAACTCTACGGGGTTTTTGCTTCCAAGGGAACAAACAGAGTCAATCTTGTTCAGGCTACTTCTCAACTTTCATAAACTTTTGTTTATGTTGCAACTAAGGTTCCTATCCACTTTTTCTGCCACCAAAGACAATCATAGTGTGACCAAGGAGCCCAATGACCGCATAGTGTTTTACTTCCTGACCACCGTAACAACAGCTGCCAGCCCCCCCACGCTCTATCTCAGCTCTGCCCCACGGCACAGAGCTGCACAGAGGCAAGCAACAGTTGTACTGACAGGCGGGTCAGTCCACCACGAAGACAGAATCAGCCTGAAGGAGCGGTCTTCCATCTTCTCACCTGAGTGCTCCCAATTTCTATATTTTCCGCAGTTTTTGTTTGCGTTGTTTCCATGTTATATGGGAAAAATCGATCATTTTTGGGAAATTGTTGTGGTTCTCTGAAAGCTCTACCTTGATTTGTTATTACATACGATTTAAAACCAAGTGTCACCTTTTGACTTATTTTACACATTTCCTAGAATCTCTTCACACTGCAGCAAAGGACCTGGTTGTGCAATTTTAAGACATTATCCACTTTATGCTATCGATGTGGCTGTCTAACCTTTGTGAGGAATGATGGCCTGGTTTCCTTTCGGAGAAATCCTATGGTTCCCACCTCAGAATTGGCAGCATATTTCAAAAGAAACTATCTGTGATGGGACCGAAAATTCAAAGTTTTCAGGACAACATTAATCCTCATTAATTAAAAACTAATTAAGCTTTCATAACAGCTGTTTTAGAAGGAGAAACATATGTCACAAAATCAAAGAATGAAATATCATCAGAACCAGAGAAAGGATGAAAAGCATTACTTTTAATAAATATTTTGCCTGCCACAATATTTAAAATATGAGTAAAAGGCAGACTTTAATTTTTATTGTTATATTTTGTTTTTCAATTGGTGTTTCTGAAAAATTTTAGCAATTAAGTAGCCTACTTCTGTGGCTATTTTCAATTTTTAAAATTGAGCATCAATATTGCACATCAATGAACAAATCATAGTTTGCTTATTCACTACACAAAATGTTCATAATAGCAAGGGAGGTCTTTAAAAATTAGTTCTTCTAATTTAATAAAATAAGATTCAATTTGCAAAAAATCACATTATATAAAACTTTTCAGGATCACAGCCACTTCCCAGAACAAGAGTACCTATGTCATACTAGATAAATTAGGAATTGATAGTTAATATTAAAATCATCCCCAGAATTATATTAAAGTTGTCTTTAAAATCAATGATAGCCCTCTATTAATATCTGTTTTTAAGATTTGGCTGTAAGAATTTTTTAGAAATAAAAACACACTGCAATTGAGTTGAAAGTAGAGGGATCACATGTCCCACTCACCTAATTTGACTTATCTTACTCCAGAAGTGGTTACTGAATACCTAATATGCTCAAGCAGTGGGCAATGCTTAAAAAAGAAAAGCTTTGAACGTTGGTTGTTAGATGGATTATAGCAACATCATATTGACATTAGATATCAAATACAGAAGAACTTCATTCACTCATACTGTTTCTTAATGAGACGAATGCTTCTTTCCAAATCAGCATGTTAAAAATAACTGAGCAGTACAGCAAGATATACGCATAATTGGGACTCCCAGATTCAATGCTACATGACTAAACATTTTAACGCTTTATGCTCACTCACTCAGATTTCTCCAAGGAAATACCCTGGTAAAAACAACTTCATAAAATGTGCACAAAACCACTTCCCACATATGTAGCCTCCAAAGTTTTTGGTGTGTTCAGTTAACATGGTAAGGCCTATAACACAGCTCAATCAACAATTAATATATCCTAACTAACTATTTCTTGTTCATCATCATTAAAAGAAGTTTTTAGTTCTAATTCCATAATGACTTTGCATCTCATTTTTTAAAAAAACTACTATTAGCACTTATACATAAACTTTAAGAAGGCTGCAGAGAGAATATCAGGAACAAAACAATCACCCTAGATTAATCAGTCAATGAAACTAATATAATATTGAATGTCAAGTATAACTGGAAAATTTTTCAAATGTTGGAAAAAAAGAGCAATCATTCCATCAACTAATACTTTCTGAGCACCTACTATGAGCAAGGCACCCTAGGGCAGAAATTTTCCAGCTGGTGTGCCAAGACGCACTCCTAGGCCCCAAGTGGTTCTAGTACTGACGCATTGATCCCCTCTCTCTCAGGGTGGGGCGGGGTGGGGTGAACCCCTGGGCTGGACTTTTGCTCATGAGCAATTCTCTTCATTTTCACCTGGCTTTTCCTCAGAGAGCTTCCCAAGTCAGAGAAACAAAATACAAACATTTGAAAAGTTAAACAAAAATTTATGGATTAAATAATGTCAGAAGACAATAACATATCATGATTCAGAGTATATTTGTCAAACTAGTGCTATAGAGGAAATACTCTATGAGAAGAGAAGAATGCAGTTGCATGGCTTGGGATGATTCCATGGAAGAAGTGGAAATTTAGCCTAATCACAGAGAAT
Organism: Macrotus californicus; assembly: GCA_007922815.1. Taxonomy (NCBI): domain Eukaryota; kingdom Metazoa; phylum Chordata; class Mammalia; order Chiroptera; family Phyllostomidae; genus Macrotus; species Macrotus californicus. The sequence continues at coordinate 8,555 of VMDR010020149.1, forward strand.
ATGAAGAGGTCAGAAGAATGCAAAAGGGCTTCCAAGCAGAGTAATGCCACAGGGTGGGAAAGAATGTTCAGAGGAGCAGTAGCCCACGAGTCTGGAATAGGAGTCTCATGCCAAAAAATAGCAGGAAGTAAAGTTTGGGTGAGGTTATGGAAAGCCTGTAGGCTGGGCTCAAGAGATTACACTAAATCTTGTTCATTCATGTATTCATGTACGCATGTATTCAACACATATTCATTCAAGTCCCACTATGGTTCAGACACTGTTCTAGGTGCTGGGGATACAGCAGTAAACAAGGCAGAAATCCTTCCCTCGTGGAGTTTACAATCTACTGGAGGAGACAGACAATATTCAGGATAAATAAGTGAATATATAGCCTATTAGATGGTAAGTGCCATAGAGAAAAATGAAGAGGAGGATGGGGTGGGCCTGAGTGGGAGTAGGAATTTGCTATTTTCAACAAGGTGGCCAGGGAAAACCTTAATGGTTAGTTGGCATTTGACTGAAGCCTTAAAGGGAGTGAAGGAGTTAGCCATGTTACTATCTTTGAAAGAACATTCCAGACTTGGGGAAGAGCTAGGACAAAGGCTCTGAGGTGGGAGTGTGCTGGGCATATTTGAAGAAGGAAGATCAATGTGGCTGGAGCAGAATGGGTGACAGGAAGGAGAGAACTAGGAGAGCTCAGAAAGATAACACCGGGCCTACCTTGAAGTTTTAATAGAATGCTGTAGAGATCTGGGCTTTTATTCTGAAAGACACAGCACAACATTGGTGTGTGTCGAGTGAAGTGGAATGCCTGTTACTAGATCCAGTGTTGATTAAAAAGCCAAATGTAAGTCAATCTTTGGAACATAAGGGCTGCTGTTTTCCCACCCTCCCTTGGGCCTAGTTATTGGCTACCATTTTTAATGTTATGGGAGAGGAGCATGGTGTCACCAGCAGTTGGCCATGCCTCCCTTTGAACTCCCGCGCTTGAGCCCTCAGAGAGAAATTGGAGCTGGGCTGGTGTTCACAGAGGCTCACAACCACGGACTGTATGGGGACCTCCACCATGGGCAGTGGGAGCCACTGAAGATTATGACCAAAGGAGCAGCATGCTCTTAAAGAGGTTGTTTAAAAGATGAAGCTGGTAGTGATTTGTAGAATGGAACAGATAAGATGCCAATTAAAAGCTTGTGCTAAGTTTATTCCTAGGTATTTTATTCTTTTTAGTTGTAATTCAAAAGGAATTGTTTTTCCCATTTCTTTTTCTAAAATTTCATTGTTAGCGCATAGGAATGCAGTAGGTATTTTACATTGATTTTGTGTCCTGCAACTTTACTGTAACTGTGTATTGTTTCTAATCAATGTTTTTTGGGGCTTTTTTGTTTTTTGGAGTCTTTGGGGTTTTCCATATCAAGAATCATGTCATCTGCAAAAAGTGACAATTTTACTTCTTCATTCCCAACTTGGGTGCCTTTCATTTCTTTCTCTTCCCTGACTGCTCTTTCACTGTGGATGGTGGGCACACAATGCAATATGCAGATGATGCACCATAGAAATGTACACCTGAGAATTGTATAATCTTATTGACCCCACTAAACTTAGCTTAAAAAAATAAGTGGCATGTGCCATAGCTCAGGCATGAGCTGAAACTCTGCAGCAGCCCCCAAAAAGAAAGAAGATACAGACAGTAGACACATTTTGAAGGAAGAATCAAGAGAATTTGATTAACTGAATATAGAATATAAAAGAGAAAAAGAAGGCAAGTCAAATATGACTGATTTTTCAAATTCAGATGCTAGAAAGATGGAAATCTACCAAAACTGCTGAGATCAGAAGACCATCAGTTTTGTTAATCTTCATTTTTCTTTAAGTTGGAAGTTTAAGAATCGAGAACTCTTTCATTAGGAGCCTGGATGATAAATTCTAAACAGGTGGAGGGGACCTGAGGGATCACCTAGAGCAGGGGTGTCAAACTCATTTTCACCAGGGGCCACATCAGCTTCATGGGTGCCTTCAAAGGGCTGAATGTAACTTTAGGACTGTGTAAATGTAACTACTCCTGAACAGTGAAATGAAAGCTCGGCGCTGCCGCTGGGTAGAAACAAGGTGCTGGGCCAGATTCGGCCCGTGGGCCTTGTGTTTGCCATCTGTGCTCTAGAGTCCGTGATTTTTGACCTGTGCTCCCCAGCTTCTAAGGGTTTGTCTCAGGATTTATGGAGATGCTGCTGGGTGAGGTGAGGCCCACTGGGGTCCAGGGAGAGAAGCTCATGTATTCAAACTCCAGTAAAGATTTCCCTCACCCTCCAAATAACTCGTGACTGATGAATGACCCAATCCTCACACAAATGTTTTCTGAGGCAGCCCATTTATAGAATTCAATCATTTTAATTGTCTAATTGTGAGATTCTTCTTCCTTACAGTGGTCTTTCTACTGAGCGTTGCCCCCTGTTGGTTCTTTGAAATGCTATACAGCAAACTGTATCCCTTTTTCCCACAAAACATTAACCACGTTTCCCACACAGTGAACCCAGAGTTGACCAAACGGCCCTGTGATATAGGGACAGTGACTCAAATCCAATCATTGGGGCTTAAAATAGACCCAATGTCTTCAATGTCCTTAAGGGAAGGATGAGCTAGAGCAAAGTTCCCTTCTCTTATAAGAGGAACCAAGTAAAATTAGCCCAGACATTACCAACGCCTGCTAGGTAAATGCTGGCGTGCTTGGCACCGTATTCAAATCAAACGGCTGTGGAACTAACTGTGTCCGGTTCTCTGCACCACCATGTGCTTTCAGTTCTGAGTCAGTTCCAGCCTGAGCGTCCAGGAGGCACCCCCTCACACAGTTAAGAGTGCTATCAGGGAATAAAAAGGCTAGATCTGAAATACTCGTTATCACCAATCCTATCCTTGGACAGTTTAAGAGGTAAGCTTTCACCAAACAGGTGCCATCAGGAAGACTTCTTGGACTGCACTGTGGATATTACTGCTGGCTTTAACGACCTGCTAACTCTGAGGTCATGACAGATGTTCACTTTTGAGAGGTCAAAGATGATCTCTCAACTCTATGGGGAAGAAATACCATAGACCAAATACAAGAAAGAGGTAGTATGTGCCGTTGTGAATTTAGAATAACTTCTGCAGAACCTACTTTTCAAACTGTTTGAGAATATAATTCCATGCAATTTACTCCTGCCCCACAAACAGCTTAAAAATATAAAGTCACACGTGCACACAGCTCATTTTTGTTTCCCGTAAGAGAATGGAACACAAATTGTGTACACATATGGCACTGAATGTGTACACAGTGTAGGAATTTCAAAGTAGTTTCCAGAGGCACAGTTTCTGAATTGCACTTAACAAAATACACGCTACATACGGTCAGTTAGAATTATTTCAAACGTAAGGAAGTTTAATCCATTCTCATCTGAAGAAGAAGTAAGTTTTCAATTCTTCCTTTGCGGGCCAGTATCATCTTCTCCTAAACACAGCGTCTGTGAGGAGGGTGGGCTCCAGACCGTGTGCGAGCGCAGTGCTCTGGCGCCGTACACGTGCTTCCCTTGATTCTCCTAAAGGTTCTGTAGGTTTGCTATCACTGGTACTAATTGAACAGTTTAAGCACAAACAAGATAAAATCTAAGGCTCTAGAAAGTCAAGTAATTGGGCCACACTTAAATACAGTTACCAAGTGACCAAACAGAATTCAAACCCACATCTCTCTAATTCAGAAACCCATGTCCTGAGATGGGGGGCGGGGGACAGAGAAGGGCAAAGGGGGGAAATTGGGACAACTTAATAGAATAACAACAAAAAAAGAAAGCAATCCATGTCCTTTCCATCTCAACAGGCTGCTCCCAGAACCAAAAAGCGATGGGAGGTAAGGGCCCCCTACAGTCCCTCACCCTTGTACCTGCAACAGGGGGAGGCCTAAAGATGGACGGACCCTCACTGGCTGAGAATATTTTTGATACAGAAACTACAAGTGGTGGATAAAACTTTCATAAAAGATGAATATAGATAATGCCTGCACTGTGGTAGCTTAGAAAATGGAAACAGATTCTGAGAAACACCCTGCCGGGTGAGCGTCTGCTAGGAGGCTGACGGCGCAAAGACCGGCAAAGTCGCCGGTCGCCCTGCGTTCTGCACCTCAGCAAACTGCCTGCGACCTCTCCGGTCTCATCCCCTCTTCCACAGAGTCTCTCTTACGGAAACATTACAAAAACAAACCCCTACTGAGTCCATTTACATAATACCCTACTACCTGAGCTGGTTTTTTCCAGGCCTACCGCTATGAGACAGGCTTCAGCCAACGCTTGCCTCTGCCGGGAACCATTGCGGTAGTCTTCCGAGCTTCACTCTTTCTCAGATCTCAGCCCTCCCATACATCTTACTAGATCATCTTGCTAAATTACTCCTCAGGTCAGGTGGTTCCATTATTTAATTTTTTCCATGGGATTTCTAGGGCCTGCTAACTAATGACTATGCACCTTGGCCAAGATCTCTTCTGGCAGGAAGGATAAGGCAGACTTCACAGAGAAACAACATTTGAGCCAAGGAGGTAGAATTTTGACAATTAGAGATATGAATGTAGATTATAAAGCCATGTGCAAAGAGGAAATGGAAACAATATAATTGACGAGTTGAAGACCGAGAATAAGGCTATTTGGCTTGAAAGGGGAGGTTCTATGGAGATAGAAGACAAGGTAGAAGAACTGAACTGGTTTATTGCTGCATTCCACAGTTGTATCCTGAGAGTCGATTGTCTATATATACAGGACACAAGATGCTAGGCAGTGCACTACACCAGGCATGCAAGACCCTCAGAGCTACCATGGCAGAGATGCCGTGTACATGCGTAACTACAATACAAGGCAAAGTATGATGTGCTCCATAAAACTGATACAACAAAATAGGAATTCAAAGAAGGGAGAGGTAATACTCTTCTATATATCTTTTTATTGAAATACAGCAATTTTAAGTGATACATGGTGTATGATAAGTACTTAAAATAGTCCAGAATGTTTTTGAGAATTCAGGGAAAAGCAAGATCTTTTCTCACCAGAGTAATAAAGTGTCTTGGCAGAGAAGACAGTTTGGAAACTTGGCTTAAAAAGGAGTACAATTTCCACAGATTTATATTAGGGAAAAAAAACATTTTTAGGCAAAGGAAAGGATATGATTCAAGTCACAGAGGAGGAAAACACAGGGTATATTTGAAAATGATCAAATAATGTGGCTGTAACATATGGCCCATGAAGAGCAGTTAGGACATAACACGACAAAACTATAAAAATCAGATCCAACCACCTACCTACTGTTCAAGTCTCATCTCTTTTACAGTGTATTCCATCTTTGAACAGCTGTGAATATTAGAAATCTAATGGTGTTTGCAGTCTGCTGGGGAAGACAGACAACTTAACAGGCAATGACAATAAATTGTGGTGAGTGCTGTAGTAATGGAAATGCAAGGTGATTTGCAACCCAGAACAAGGATAGGAAAAGCTTCCTAGCTAGGATTCCAAGCTATACCTGAAGGAAAATTAAGAGTCATCCAAGCAAAAAAAAATGTGGGTTCTTCAGACCAGGTGGCCAGCATATGCCAAGACGTGAAGCCAGAGGAAAGGATTCGTTCCCTGGGACTGAAGTCAAGCCAAGCTGGAACTCAGAGGGAAAGCAGCATATCAAAAGAGTAAAATGAAAAGGTAGAAAGCAGTCCTTGAAATGCTTCATAAACTACTTCGAAGAATTTGTATTTTTAAGGGCTAAAGTTCCCAGCATCTCTAGGAAACCATAGAAAAGCTTAGAATGGAGTAGTGATCTGATTATATTCTTATTTTAAAGAATCACTCTCACTGCCCTAGGAGAAAGTTCTGGAGTAGAGAAGAGCTGAGAAAGTGGACCCGTTAGGAACCTCCTGCAACAAGAGAGGTCTAGCGCCAGTGTCGGGTAAGGACAGCAGAGAAAGAAGGAAGTGGAAATATTAGAGTTGTGGTGCAAATGGGGTGTGGGCCTGAGGTATTTTCCTGAAGTATTTAGTGTAAATATAATCATTCAAGAAATAAGTGAGTCTACTTAGTAGAAAATAAAGCCTGGACATAGAACTCTGAGGAAGACCAATTGGGTCAAAGGACAGAAGAGCTAGCTAAAAAGAATGAGGAAGGAAACTGGGAGTGAGAAGTCTTAGAGTCAGGGAAGAGCATTTCAACACAGAGTGGTCAATGTTGTCCGGTGCCGCTCAGCGAAGGAGAAGTACCCATTAGAATTAGCAACAAGAAGGTCCTCGGAACACTGATCTTCCAAGGAAGATGGTGATCAAAGAGGAGATAAAAGGAGCTGTACCTAGAGGAAGAAGCAGGATCCAAGGAGACTTTGTTTCTTTCCAAGATAGGAGACACCTGAGCACATTTCAATGGAAGATGCTTCCTACTGAAGGAACCTAGTAGTGAGACCAATGTTGAAATAAAATAGCAAGGTAGCTAAGCAAAAGGTAAAAAGGGATGGGAACCAGAGCACAGTCTTCAGTAGGAGAAGGGACACATTTTTATTGTAACTACATGGACGAATGTAAGGATGCGTGTCAATGCAAGTGAATGTCTAGGTTCAGTGGCAGGACATTTAGTGAGACCTCTGTTGGATTCTATTTTCTGTAAGATGGAAGACGCAGATCACCAGTGAGGGTCAAGTGTCAGAGATAACGGAAGAGCCAAGAAAGGGAGCAACACAGTTGGACTGGTAGCTTTGAGGGCTCAGCTGAGGATGGAGTCCATGACCTTGCTGTGGCCTGATCTGTACAGTTGTAATTTTTTTCAGCCATTCTCAGCAGCTTCTTTGCAGTCATAGAGAAACAAATAGTTGGATTTAACCACAGTGGGAAATGTGATAAATATATGAACAAACATCTGCATGACCATCCAATGTGGTACTAAACCACATTGAAGAAGTTTATTTTAATGGGGTGTCCCAGTGGAATATGAAATATAGAGGAAAGCCATATTAGTTAGGGTAAATAATGGTACACGTTATTTAAAAAATTTCCTCTCAGCCCCAGCAAATTTTGATGGCTTAACAAAATAGATTATTTTGTACTCACATACATTTCAAAGATAAACAGGAAGTTGTCTTCCTTGCGGTGATTCAGAACCCAGGTTTCTTCTGTCTAGTGGCTCTCTTGTGCCCAAGGACTTAGGAGCTCTCTGAGAGATCTTCTGCAAGTAGCTGGCAGACAAGGTGGGGCAAGAACATGGAGAGTAGTGGGAGTTTTAATGCGCCAGATCTAGAAGTAGCACTCATCACTGCCACTCACATTCCCCTGGATTGTCACCTGGCCACAATGGAACAGTTTTGGTAAGCATTTGACAGGACTGCCATCAATGCGCATAGTCCAGGAAGCTCTGTAATAATCTAAACATGAAGAAATAACAAGCTAAACTGACCAAAAAAGTCAAAATAAAAAGAAAAGCATATTGATTTCCTGAAAAAAATTAAGAGAATTTTGTAATTGCTTAGAGTAGATATGATAAACAAGGCTCTATGTAGCACAGCATTTTAAAAAATTATGAGGTCAGCCCTGGCCAGTGTGGCTCAGTTTGCTGAAGCATCATCCACTAAACCTGAAGGTTGTGGAGCACATAGCTAGGTTGTGAGTTCAGTTCCCGTCGGGGCACGTATGAGAGGCAACTGATCAATATTTCTCACATCACTATTTCTCTCCCTCTCTCTGCCTCCTTCCCTTCCCTTCTCTCTCAAATCAATAAGTATGTCCTTGGGTGAGGATAAAAAAAATTTTGAGGTCCAAATCCAGGGTCACTGAGACAACAACCCATCCTATTTAAAGTTACAGCCCCATCTCCCATTCCCCTTACATGGCTCAATTCTTTTCTCACAACACATATCACTTTCTGTCATATATGGAATTTACTTACTTATTACTGTCTTACACATTCCACTACATTGTAAACAAATAAAAGGAGGGATTTTCACCATTTTATTCATTGCTTTTTCTTCAGTACCTAAAACAGTGTCTCATATATAAAGGGATTATTGAATTATTACTGTTTGAATGTCTTGAGATTAATAAGATCTATTATGAAGAGGTCAAGTTTAAATGCAAAATATATGCACATATTTACTAATTCTGGCTTCGGTGCATAAAGTGGAGGAAAACTCAAACATGATAGAGATTCAAGGTTAGATATCTGGAGGACAAGTAGATGTAGTGAGAATGTTTCATAGGTGGAGTAAAGAAGATATTTTGGAAATATTGTATTTGAAATGAAGGTAAAATAACAAGGTGGATATACTGAGTGGGGCAAAAGTAGCTTCACAATTGTTAGTACATGAAACAGTTTATTCTTGTATTATTACTTAGTAATTATTGTATTATTTTCTGTACAAACAATTGTAAACCTACTTTATCCCACCCTGTATTCAGCAAGAAGTTAAAATTTAAAACCTGTGTGTAGCCAAAACATTCAGAATTCAGGTCTCAAGGTCAGAATATGGAAAGTTACATAATGGACAATGAAATTTTCGAGCAGCCAAATTGTACGATCCAAAAGATGTTCAAGGGTAATCTATCTAGTGACTTCCTACTGGATAGAATAACAATGTCATAACTTAATTCTGTCAAAAATATTCTTATAAGGAAAATTTGTGCAGCATTAAGTCAATATCAGTGTTCTCAATAGCAAGTGTACTATATCCATGAAAGAAATTTAAAACTTTTGTCACGGTTCCTTGGTTGAAGAATGATCAGCATCACCGCCCTCTTGTGGTGGTTCTGGGTAGAAACAGGCCCACAGGTCAAAGTCCTGAAGTGAACTGCTCGGACCACAAGACGGAAGAACGAATCATGTGTTTGTCATTCTTCATCTGTGTTCTTGGGGAACAAAGAAATGCCCTTTTTTCTCTTCACAATCTTTCTCCTCTTCATATCTATCCCACCCCCAAAGTAATAGCTAAAGCAAGTGGAACATAGCAATACCTGCAAAATTCTCGTTCAACCAATTAAAATGCTAGATAGAAGAACTGAAGTTTTTATAATTCAAATTTTCAGTAAATAACCATATGAATAATTGTAAGTCTGTTATAAATGTTTACATTTTTTTTAATTTCATCTAAATTAGCTACTATGAAACTTAATAGGAAATAAGTACAAGTATTAATGGCATATCTATATGTAAAAATACATAAAAATATTGAAGATAATGTCCAAGATCCACACCAACTAATAATTAGGGGGATTTTA
>VMDR010020150.1:0-17782 GCA_007922815.1 Macrotus californicus
TATAAATAAGTGGAAACATATGCTGTGTTCATGGATAGGAAGAATTAACATCATTAAAATGTCCATACTACCCAAAGAAATCTACAGATTCAGTGCAACTCCTATCAAGATACCAATGGTGTATTTCACAGAACTAGAACAAATATTCCTAAAACTTATATGGAACCACACAAGACCTTGAATAGCTACAGCAATTTTGAGAAGGAAGAACAAAGTTGGAGGAATCACACTACATGATATCAAACTATACTACAAGGTCATAGCAATTAAAACAACATGGTATTGGCATAAAACAGAAATATATATCAATGAAACAGAATAGAGAGCCCAGAAATAAACCCATGCCTATATGGTCAATTAATATTTGACAAAGGATACAAGAATATACAATGGATTAAAGCTAGTCTAGTCAATAAATGGTGGTGGAAAATGGTGTTGGGGAACCCCCCCAAAACAAACAAAAAATGAACAAACAAAACCACCCCCCAAAACTAGAGTACCTTCTTACACCATACAGAAGAATAAACTCAAAATGGATTAAAGTCTTAATTGTTAGACTCAAAACTGTAAAAATGATAGAAGGAAACATAGGCAGTAAACTCCTGTACATTTCTCATAGCAACATTTTTTTCTGATTTATCTTGTTAGACAAGGGAAACAAAAGAAAAGAAAGAAAAGGGACTACATCAAACTAAAAGATTTTGTCCTGGCTGGGTGGCTCGGTTGGTTGGAGTATCGTCCCACACACCACAAGGCTGCAGCTTTGGATCCCTGATCAGGGTGCATACGGGAGGAAACTGATTGATGTTTCTCTCTCACATCAATGTTTCTCTCTCTCTCTCTCTTTCCCTCTCTCTCTCTCCCCCTCTTTCTCCTTCTAAAATCAATAAGCATATCCTCAGGTATGGATTAAAAAAGCTAAAAAGTTTTGCATAGCAAAGAAAACCATCAACAAAATGAAAACACAACCCACTGATTGGGAGACATCAATAACACACCTGATAAATGGTTAATATCCAAAATTTATAAAGAACTTACAAAACTCAACACTAAAACAAAATCCATGTAAAAAATGGGCAAAGGACTTGACTAGACACTTCTCCCAAGAGGACATACAGAGGGCCATAGACATATGAAAAGATGCTCAATGTCACTAATCAGAAAGATTCAAATTAAAACCACAATGAGGTATGATCTCATACTTGTTAGAATGACTATCATCAATAAATCAACAAACAACAAGTATTGGTGAGGTTGTGGATAGAAGGACACCCTCATGCACTGTTGGTGGGAATGCAGACTGGTGGAGCCACTGTGGAAAGCAGTATGGAGTTATCTCAAAAAAATTAAAAGTGGACCTGTCTTATGATCCAGTGATTCCACTTCTGGGACTATGTCCAAAGAAACCAGAAACACTAATTCAAAAGAATACATGCACCCTGATGTTCATTGCAACGTTATTTATAATAGCCAAGATTGGGAAGCAGCCCAAGTGCCCGTCAGTAGGTTATTGGATAAAAAGCTGTGGCACATTGGGATACACAATGGAACAGTACTCATCTCTAAAAAGAAGGAAATCTTGCCCTTTCCGACAGCATGGTTGGACCTGGAGAGCATTACGCTAAGTGAAATAAGCCAGCCAGAGAAAGACAAGTGCTATATGATTTCACTCATAACCAGAATCTAATGAACAAAATAAACTGACAAACAAAGTAGAAACAGACTCAGAGACAGAGAACAGACTGGCAGCTGTGTATTTTACTCAGTGTATTTTTAATCTTAGAGTTTTTATTTCTATGAGTTCATGCTGACTTTTTTTTTTTTTAGATATTCTATGTCTCTACTTAACATGTTAAATATTTCCTCTAGCTTTTTGAATTTATGAAATAAAGTTATAATAATGATTTTAATGTCTTTATAATCCTACAATCTCTGTCATCTCTGGTTCATTTCTGATTGGGCGGTAGTCCTTTTTGTGGGTCACAATTTCCTGCCTCCTTCTGTGTTCTGTGGAGGGTGCAATGTAGGAATGAAAAGGTCTGGCTCATACTGTAGATTTACCTATGTTTTCAGAGTCCGCGCTGGCCTGGAGTGAGTCTTCAGCCCATTGCTCCCTCGTGTAGAGAGATGTTCCACGTGCATCTTGCATATTTCATACCCAGACCTGGAATTTCTCCAACAAACCTTGGGTTCTTTTAGTGGGAAATAGTATTTCAAGACCACAGTGTGGGAGCTTGGAATGCTCAACATTGCTGAGTTGTCAAGATTTTTAGATTTGTTACATTGATTGCTGCCCTGCAAAATACCCCCAAATCTAAGGGCATAAAGCAACAATAGTCTTTTACTTTCTTACAGTAATGTAATTCGGGCCAGGCTTGTGTGGACCTTGAATGTCTGTTCCACGTGGTGTCAGCTGGAACATCGCCCCATGGATGGCAGGTGGTGCTGTCAACTGGTAGCTCAGCTGGGGCTGTCCGCCAAGGTCTTGGCTTTCTTCCTGCATGGCTTCTCCACACAGCCGGGCAGAGTTGCTCACAGAACGGCAGCTGGGTTCCGAGAGCTGGGATTCCAAGAGTGCACACGTCATTGCGCAAGTGCTGGTAAAGCCTCCGCTGGCGTGCCGTTTGCTCGTGTTTCACTGACCCGCCATAGTGCCTGGCCCAGGGTCAGTGTGGAGGGAGCTGCACAAGGCAGGCCGGTGCTGTGTATCGGGGCCACCACAGTAATAGAATAGCCATAAAGCTTTTTCAGTGACCAGAACTTGTGTTCCTTTTAGTTTATCTTACACGATTTTTCTTTTTAAAGATTTTATTTATTTATTTATTTTTAGAGAGAGGAGAAGGGAGAAAGAAAGAGAGGGAGAGAAACAGTGATCGGTCACCTCTCTCATGCTCCCAACCCGTGGCCCCTGACACAGGCAGGTGCCCTGACCAGTAATCCAACCAGCAACCCTCTTGTTTGCAGGATGGCTCCCAACCCACTGAGCCACACCAGTCAGAGCTTAAACAATTTTCCTTGGTTTTCTATTTTTTTCTTTGAATTCTAGTCACATTATTTCTGCATTTTCCAAATGTATTTATGTTGTTTCCTCATGTCTTTTATCATCTTTTTGGTAACATTTAATTAATTTAAAAATAGATTAGTTTTTATCTGTTTTATTGGCACTTACTGGAATGCTTTTGCTATTAGTAGGGATGGTAATCGGTTTCTCATTCTCTTTTATTCTTATAATAATTTTGTATGAAAGTTAACTTAGAGGTTTTTCTTTTGCTAGTTTTCATGTGAAATTAGGTTTTGTGGTTTACATGAGATTAGCTTTCTTCTCTTAGAGAACAAAATATCTAGAAGGAGCTAAATTCACACAGCTTCTTTTCCTGTTGTTTTTGTTTTCAAGCCTTTGGGACAGCACCAAACAAATGCTGGCCAGGCTGCAGAACCAAGACATTTTCATTGATACAATCTACCAACCTCATTTAGATCTTTCCCAGTTTTACTTATATTCATTCATGTGCATATTTAGTTCTACACACCTTGATCACACGTGCAAGTTAGAGTATCCACCACAGTCAGTAACACTGGTGTTTTCAAAACCATGAGGATCTTTCACGTTGTCTTTATAACCACATCCACCTACCTCCCTCTCTCCGCACCTCTACCCTCCGTAAAACACCTGATCCATTTTTCCTCTCTGTGATCTGACCATTTTAAGGTCACGAGTCCCACATCACGAGTGGGAGTACAAAATGGTGCAGCCAACCTGGATAGCAGCTTGGCAGCTTCTTAGCCAACTAAACACACGACTATAATACAATCCAGTGATTACACTCTGGGGATTTGATCCTGGAGAGCTAAAGACTTGTGTTCACACAAAAACCTGTACATGAGTGTTTACAGCATTGTTATTTGTCATAGCCATAAACAGCCCAGATGTCCTTCAAGAGGTAAGTGGTTAAACAAAATGTAATGCAGTCATACCATGAACTACTACTCAGTAATGAATAGGAAAGACCTATTAACACTTGCAGCAACCTGGATGAATCTACCATGAATATGCTGAATGAAAAAAATCCAATTATAAAAAGTTACTGTATAATTCCATTTATATAATGATTTCATTTATAAAATGACCTTAAAATGGTCAGATCACAGAGAGGAAAAATGGATCAGGTGTTTTACGGAGGGTAGAGGTGCGGAGAGAGGGAGGTAGGTGGATGTGGTTATAAAGACAACGTGAAAGATCCTCGTGGTTTTGAAAACACCAGTGTTACTGACTGTGGTGGATACTCTAACTTACACGTGTGATAAAGGTGTGTAGAACTAAATATGCACATGAATGAATATAAGTAAAACTGGGAAAGATCTAAATGAGGTTGGTAGATTGTATCAACCAAAATGTCTTGGTTCTGACATTACATTTTTGCAAAATGTTACCATTGGCGAGTAGTAGGCAAACTGTACAAAGGATTCCTCTGAATTATTCTGTAAAGTTGCATGGGAATCTACAATGATCTCAATAAAGATTTCAATGAAAAAGTCACATAGAATTTGGTCATTTTCTTCCAAGATTTTCTGGCTCCAATCTTCTCCCCCATTTTTACTTGGATGTTCTCTTTCCCTCATTTCAATTGCTCTGCTCATATTTAGTCCCACGCTCCTCAGTTTTCCCTCCCTGTGTTCCTATTTTGGAAGACAGCCCTGCTTATGTGTTTCAAACATTCCCAGGACTAGGCTGCTCCAGCCGGGAAGACCTCATCATGAATGACTTACCCTTATGTCAATTGAAGAGGGTGACGTCCCTGCCTGGTTTAGTTGCTCCTCTCAAACCCCAGCTGCCCCTGCCAGTGAATAGTGTTGGCTATTGCAGAATCCCTCTGTTCTAAGGTTCTCAAGTTTCCCCTTTGCCATCTCTGATCTTTTTGGTACACAGATGCCAATACGAGGTTGGTCTGAGGAGTTTTGGTAGTTTGCCCCTATTTACTCGGTTCTGCTATCTATATTTCCTTGGTATTCCAGAATATCCCCAAAAGTACGCTTTCACCACTGCTGCCATCTTTCTAGAATGCAAATGTGCGTCCTTTCTCTCTCCCTTGACTAAATCCCACAGCATCAAGAGTGTAGTTGAATGACTCCTTTCGTATCCTAGCGCTAAAGGAGACACGTGTGAAAGGAATGTTGAAAACATTTCCTGGGTTTTCTAATGCAGGGCTGCTTCTCTGCTGTTTAAGTTGTGACCCTAACTGCTGTCAGGGAGGGAAGGTGAGTTCTGCTGGTGGAGGGAGCGTGAAAAGTAACTTTCCTCCACCTTTCTCAGTTCTTCTGGCTGGGCTAATAGTCAAATTCACATCAGACAGATTACCGGGAAAAAATGTCCAAAATTTACTGCTGATGTACATTCGGGGGTGCCAGAGGAGTAAGAGGCCCAAAGACACATCGGTAAGGAGGAGGGGCACTGTGCGGTGGGGGGGCGGGTTCGAAGGGCAGGAAGGTGATTCACAGGCAGATAGAGAAGCAAATGTTTGGTGGACACCTGTTTGCTGGGTCACCTTCAACAATGGGACTCAGAGAGGACTTCGCACACACAGGCCTTGCTAGGCCCCCTCCACCACTGCCGCAAGTTAAATGCGGTCACCTGCTACGGTACCTCCTGTCCTGGAGCAAGTCCGCTACCTAATTCCTTCTAGGCAGCTAGGAGGAAGGTCAAAGTTTTTCCTGAGTCTTTTGTTTCTTTGAGATAATGAGCTTAAAGTAATCAATATCCCAAAAGGCATAGTTTGGGGTGGCAAACTCTACTTCCTTTCACTGCTTATAATGAAGTCCACAAGGTGAAAAAGCAGGCAGGGTTAATCACTTCAGGTTTGAAAGGAGAATTAAAACCCCCTTTAAAGAGAGGATAGATAATTGGAAGTAACCCAGTCCCGTTGGCCTGGGCTTTGAACCGGGAAGGCAGTTGGGGCATAAGAACTTCCAAATGATACCCAGGTTGGTTGAGACAGACGTTAAAAACGAGGAAACGTGTGCTCTGCTCCCTGTGAGGGATTCTGGGAGATGGTCGAGGCTGCCCTTGGAGCAACATCAGCTGCCTGACAGAGAGCGGTGCTGGGGAGAAAAACATCCTATACTCTCAGAGTTAGTGAATTAAATGAACAAAAGATGATTAACATGACAAGTGACACACAATTTTTTTTATCAATATCGATGTACATGGGAGTTCACAGAAAAGAAGTAAAACCCAAAGAAGTAATTACACTGGGGGTTTCTATACCCTTTTAACAAAGAAAAGAGGGTTTGAGCTTAAGGAATGGTTTTCCTTAAGCATTGTGGGAAAGCAGCTAGAAAATATATAGCGGAACTAACGGAGGATAAGGGCTATTTCAGCAGATCTGTTTACACAAACTCATCCTACTGTCCATTTTCCATCTTCGATGATAAGTTGCTCTTCTTTTCCTGGGTGAGGAGGTGGGGCTTCTTCCTCAAAGAGAAGTTTATACTGTTAGGCCGAATGAGGGTCTGCAGCAAAGCCAAGTACTGAACATCAAGATTTGCAATGGAGAAACTAAAGCCATTTATTTTTTAAGGTGCCAAGCAAGGAGAATGGGAAGCTATCACTTGAAATGTGAATTCCCTGATTGCTTTTAATCAAGGAGTTTTAAAGCAAAGATTGAGAGTTAGGAGTTCAGGAGAATAAGCTGCTATGAGGAAGTGCTGGCATGCAAGTTTTGATTGGAGAGCTTTGGAACTTGGATCTTCATGGTAAAATATGATAAGGGGCTTCAGCATCGGATCTTCCTGCACAGGTGACCCGTTATTCCTGAAAGAGTTCTGGTGTTCGAGTTCCAGTCATGTCCCAGTCTTTTGGTTCTGTGAGTGGGACGAGACTCTGGTTCCTCCTGCAGCTGGAGGTCAAAGTTCTCTCCTCTGCACTTGCTCCGGCTGCATGACTTGCAGTTTTGGTCTGCTGACTCTGAAAGGCAGCTCAGTATCTTGTTAGAAGCTGGAAGGACCATTTTGGGCTGGTCCTGCTGCTATAATACTTTTAGGTGGGTAAGGGGAGAGCAGAGAACTCCTCCTGCATCTACTGCTTTCTCCTCAAAGTAATGCTTATGCCAAAGTGACATATTTGGGGGCGGCATCCCCAATGGACACAGTGCTGGGGTCTCTTGATCACAGTGCTAGAACTTCTACATCTCCTGTAGTTATCCTCTTGTGTGGGAAGGAGTCACAATTCTGCAGGCCTCAAGCGGAATAGGGAAGATAATTAAGAGTTAAGAGACTCTGTCTAACTTGGAGTCCCTAAGATGTAATGACTCTGCAATAAGCTTCTGCAATGAGCAGAAGCTTAGGGAGGACAGCCTGGGCCAGGAACTGACTGGAAGTCAAAGTGAAGACCCAGACGACAGGCAGCACCTGGGAGAGCTGAAGTGAGGCTGAGTCCCTAAAGGGGACCACCCGTGACTGACAGGGGAGGGAGGCTGAGTTAGACCACCCTTGGATACTCTTCCATGGTAGATGCCGTGAGAAGGAAGAACCGTGCCCAGACCAAGTGATAGGAAGAAGGTGTTAGAAGATCACCTTTGAGTACAGTACTGTTGTGGGAGCCTGCCAGTTAACTGAGGACTGAGAGGTTCACAAGAGAAAAGAAGAGGTTAGTTTATGCATACAGCTAGTAGCAGGAGTACTCAGATAGGGAGATCACTCAATATCCAGAGATAATAGGTTTATAGGCCAAACTTTACAAATGGGGAGGAGGGGCTCAAGGCTTCACCAGGAAGCTGTGGAACGTTCTATTGAGGTTTTTGAAGCTAACGATTATTGGTAAGCTGTCTCCATGGCAGCTGAAGTCTGTAAGAAATGCCCTTAGTGGTGGTGGTGGGGGCTCAGGGCAGGACGGGGGGTAGGGGACAGAGGGCAGGGAGTGGGAGGGGTCCAAGGAAACTGTATTTTCTGGAGGCTCTGCTTTAGATAAGGGTCATTTAAATAAGATTTCTTTCTGCATATTCTTTAGCTCGTTAAAGAACAAAATTCAACCGAGTAAATGTAAAGATCTAATTGGCTTTATTAAGAAATTCATGCCCTGACAGGTGTGGCTTAGTTGTTTGGGTGTCGTCCCACAGAGGGAAAGGTCGCTGGTTCGATTCCTGGTCAGGACGCGTACCTGGGTTGCAGGTTCTTCCCAGATTGGAGCACATGAGAGAGGCAACTGATCGACATTTCTCTCCCTCTCTTTCTCCCTCTCTTCCCCTCTCTCTAAAAATAAAGAAGTAAAATCTTTTAAAAAAGATATTCATGAATTAGACAGCATCCCATCTAGCAACTAAAAGGGCACTCTGAGGGGTTGCACAACATGGGAGGCTTTTTATAGGAAGAAGAGTGGGGTGAGGGAGCTATTAGCAGAAGAATGAATTATTTTTGTCCAGGCCACCATTGAGATGGGGGTGGGGCAAGGATTTTGTCATGCAAATTGCCTTTTCTTTCTGTGGAGAGGGTGGAGAGTGCCCTCTGGGCCTGAACTTCCGAAGGGCTCACCATTAGAAGATTTTTAGGGGTTGGAGGAGGTGCTGGCAGGGGGAGTTTTAATTGGGGTACCTTGGAACTTGGCCATTTATGGTAAGGAGTTTCAGCACCAGATCGTCCTGGACTAGAGACCCTTCACTTCTGAAGGGTTCCGGTGCTCAAGTTCTGGTCCTGTCCCAGTTCTTTGGTTCCATGGGAGGGGGAGAGACTCTGCTCTAGGAGCAGCTGGAGGACTGGAGTGGCACATGCCCAGTGCTGTCTCTGTAAGATCACGCAAGGAGTGTATTAATCACCGATTTGCTGGAAAGGAGCAGAGGCAGTTTAAAGCTGCTCAGTGTGATTTGTGTCCTGTTTCAGTGATTCTTTTTAAAAAACTTTCAGAGGCACAGTGTCCCCACTCTGAGGTCTGTGAGGCCTTCTTGTGCCTAGCAGAGCTGCTAGGAGTCATGGAAAGCGAGGACAGGAAAGCAGGGGAGGGAAGGGTAGAGGACAGCAGGGGAAAGGAGACGCAGGGAGAAGCAGTGAGAGGAGAGGAATTGAGGGAGAGAGAAAGAGGGGGTGGAGATAGAGAGAAAGAGGGAAGGGGGACAAGGGAGAAAGACGGAGGGAGAGTGGGAATGGGTGATGAATGATTTCTTAAATAATTAAAATTATCCAGAACAATAAAAAAAATCGCTAAAGTATATCTTGTTTAGTTAATTGGTGTGTAATTGTACCTAAGGAAGACTAAGAAAAGAAAGCAGCAGTTGGTAGGGTCGCTTTGTCATCCCTGGGAATCTCGAAACTGTGGAACACCAACTTTAGCCTCCACACACTGCTGCTGGGTCTCCCTGTTCCCCAGGTGGGCCCAGGGCAGACTCTCCCTCCCTCCTTTCCCTTTCCCAACAGTCTGAAGTTGTGCAAGAGCACCCAAGTTCCGAGTGCCCCACTGGAAACCACTCCAACGACATGTTTGAGGAAAAATAGAGGAGCCAGCTGTTCCCTGACCTAAGGAACAAGCATTAATTGAAAAGCACTCTCTAAGGTTTGTGAAGGGAAAGTACAGTTGCACTGTTTTAATGCTTGCATTAGCTGTCTCTTCTGGAAACGTATCACGTTGCTTATTGTAGACTAGGCATGAAGAATAGTGTTAAAGCAATAAAATTCCAAGTTGGGGAGGGTGGGCAGGGGAAGGTTAATTTAGGGTGAATTCCTTCTCATAATCCCTGAATGTGATTTGCCCGTGTCTACAGCTGACTCTAAAGCAATATGTGGGTTTAGCATTGGGAACTTCCCCGTAGAATTATCTCACTAATACTTTTTTTTTGTTCCCCACACAAAAAGTGCAGAGACAAGAGACCCCACCTGAATCAAAAACTGATTATCAGCTGAAGCCTCTACAAAGATGATGTTTCTTAAACTTCACTGTATATTAGAATCATCTGGGGAGATTTGACAAATACAAGTGTCCAGCCACACTCCGTATAAACTAGATAAAAATCTTTAAGGATGAGACTCCAGCATCCGTATTTGTTAAAATACCCCAGGTGAGTCCAATGTGCAGCCACGTCTGAGAACCGTTGTCCTAAGAGGGACCCCAGGAACAGTGATGTCAACCAAAAACATAGGCTTGTGTTGGAATGGGCTTCCTCCCCAGTTCGGAGCAGCCACAGTGAGAGGAACAGGACCTTGAGCACAGGTTACAATGGGAATCATATTATTAGACGCAGCTATTTATGAGTGGAGGACAAGCACCTTCCTCCCCCCCGCCCCCCTCGCAATAGCTACAGGGGCAGTTAGGAAAGTCAAAGGTCTCTAGTTTCCTAGGCTGTTCTGGCTCATGCAGACAATCAATCAACAGTGACTCAATCTAAGTGTGGAGGGATTATAGCCACAGGATGCTAACTGTTTTTGTTTTGCTGAACTCGAAGATAGGAAATGCAGCTGGCTCTCTGCAGGGAGTTGGTAACTTGGTCGGAGGCTTGGGATGAAGGGCTCCTGCAGAGAACTTCATTGCCACAAGAGCTCACGTGAGAATAATCAGGGTTATAGGAGGTTAGAGAAGGGCTAGGAGGTCTCACCGAGGGCTCCCAGGGGCGGGGGTGGTTAGGTGGCCATACCTCAGTGAACACAGGGTTTCCTGACCCACCCTGCTTTCGCCTTCTGTTGAGTGGAGGCCATAACAGATTATTTCCACAAACATCAACAGAGCACCTTGTATATGCCAGGCATTGTCCTGGGGCCGGAGGGCTCAAAGTTAAAAAAAAAAAAAAAAAGGCACGCCGCCTCTTTGCCTTCTCCCCATGTCACTCTAGTGCCCTTGAGGAGTTACTCAAACATCCCTGTGCGGGGCTGAATAATGGCTCCCCAAAATACACGTCCACCCGGCACCACAGCCTGTAACCTTAATGGAGTAAGGGTCTTTGCCAATGTAATTAAGTTAAGGACCTTGACATGAGTTTTTCTGGGGCCCTATATCCAATGACGAGCACCCTGATAAGAGATGGAAAGGTAGAAATGAACAGAGACTCAGCAGGAAAGGCCGTGTGAGGAGGAAGGCCAATGGAGCCGTCTGTCTGCCGTCCACGGAACACCAAGGAGTGCAGGCTTCCCCTAGGAGCTGAAAGTGAGACAGGAAACGGGGTCTCCCTCAGAGCCTTCAGAAGGAACCACCTTACAGTCATTTCGATTTCAGGCTCCTGTCTTCCAGGTCTGTGGGAGGATACATTTCCTTGTTTTAAGCTGCTTAGTATTTTTGCCTAGAAATTGGTTGCCCAGCCCTAGGACAGTAATGCACCCTCGGACTGAGCTTCCTTCCTGCGCACTTATCTCCCCGGCAACCAACCCGATCCTCCTGCGGAAACCTAAGTCAGATCGCGCCCCCGCTTTAGTCAAAGCTCTTCAGTGGCCCCCCTCTCACTTAGAGCACAAACCAAAGTCCTTTCAAGGACCTTCAAAGCCCTTGGCTCTGGGGAGTGATGATCTGACCCCAGTAACCTTTCCAGGCACATCTCTTAACCAACCTTCTCGTGACCGGCCCACCACCAGAACACTGAGTTCTGGCCACATTGAAATGTTCTTGGAACTTGTTCCCCACCTGCCTGGAATGGTCTTCCCCCCAGATAGATTCCTCTTGGCTCATTTCCTTACCCCTGTCAAGTCTCAAATATCACAGTATCAGAAGAGGCTGTCTTGGAACTCCCTGTCTAAAGTAGTGTCATACTCTCTTCTCACTCTGCACCTGACGCTGTACACACAGTAGGTACATATGAATATAGATGTGGAAGAGATGGCTTTTCTGTATGTAACTTGTCTCTCCCAACAGAATGCAATCTCATTTAAGACAGGAATTTGGTTTTGCTTGCTTCTGCATTCCTGTTATTTAAACATAGAAAAAAGCCCCCCCCACCCCTCCAAAATGTAAGTTGTTTTATTTCTTCTCAGAAAATGAAATCAAATTATAGTGACTCGAAGCCAGGAAAAAAAAAAAAAGATGTGTATCTTTTTGTTTTTGCCTGGTCTTTGGTGCATCACAATTACTATGCGTTAAGGGCATTTCTTTGTATGCCTTGTCTCTTCAGGGGATCTTAAGCTTCTTAAAGTTTGGAACTCTCAGTCATACCTGCCTCAGCTTCTCTCTCTGCTTAGCCTAAGGAACTACTTTGTAGATAAGAAATGCTCCAGAGATAATAATTGTTTGAACCATGCATTTTATGATCCAGAATTTTAAAGTATACAACCGTATAAACTAACATTTAAATTTCTTGTCTTCTTAAGGGTTTTAAGAATGAGCTCTCTTACAGGGTCTTAGACTTTTAGAAGTTCATTTTGGGAAGAGAGCCATCCTATAAAAGGTTATAATCCAAATTAATTTTTTAGTGAGAAACAATCTTATTTTCTTTGGTATTTATTAAATGTCAACAGCAGCACATATAGCACTTGGCATATTAGACTTCACCTTCTAAAAAGGCCAGGCATGGTGTAGACCACAGACCGAAAAGATTATGAAAGCTCATTAATTTGGAATCCCCAGGTTTTGAGATTTTGTTACCCAACAGGCAGGTGTGGCATGGGTTGAAGTGTCTGATTTAAATATACAAAGGCTTTTTAGTACTTTAACTAACAAGGCAGGGAAGTTGTTTAAACTACTTTGAAGTACCACACGGATAACTTGTTCAGGTCTATTTTCCAAAAATAAACTGGTATACTAATTTAAAGCATTCTTATTTAGTCACTGGCTTAGGTCCTCATGGAGTTGGAAAAAGCAGGACTCCTGCCTATTTAAAAAAGAGGTAAAACCTTGGTCAGGGTCATGGGCTCCCAGAGTGGCTTGTCCAGGGAGGAGTTTGCAATGGGCATACGTTAGTAATGAAATGTCAGAGTTTAAAGGAACTTTATTTCTGCTATCTTGCCTACATCTGGATGCATTTAAAAATATATAAGAAGAGTCAGAATTTGCTCAACTTTTTTTTTTTGCTTGACATGACTATAATTTGATTACTTTTTTTTTGAGATGAAATAAACAACTTATAACATATTTAAAACTTTTTTCTATGTTTACATAAATGGAGAGATAATATACTGAAAAAAATAACCCGCCGGACTAGAAATCAGGAGATTCAGGCCTAGACCCCTCTGCATCCTGCTCTCGGACAAGTCCTATGGGCCTCAGTTTCCTCATTTGGAGAATCAGGGGTTTGGCATGGTTGAGGTCCCCAGCAGTTCTGATATTCTGTGATTTTATATAGGTACACACAGCGTTTTGGAAATCTGACTTCTCACCCCATCTGAGCCCTTTGATGGCTTGTCTTTTCAACCTAAGTCTCTGCTACTTCCTCCAAAATTCAGAGTTTGTGGGTCAAGGAACATTTTCAGGATGACATATTAATCCAAAGACATATAATATGTAAGAGATAATTCTAAGTACATAAGAAGGTACCCAATATAGCATTAAAAAATTGATTTTTAAGCTAGAAAAGTGACATCTTGAATATCTAATCTAATCCTACTGAGACTATTAAGAGCTGTATTTCAAATATCTATAAATTTTTTTTATGAGAGAGAGAGGGAAAGAGAGAAAGATTGAACTTTATCTGTGGCCAGTCACAAAGGCCCGCCCTGTTCTTCTTGCATATTCTCTCCATTCTTCTTCATGACTCCCTCAAGACTTGCTGTGGACTCCTGATTTACCTACCTCTACAAAACTCCAACCCCCCTTCTTTTCCTTTGAGGCATTCCCCATTAGTGAACTTTTTTTCTATTGTAATAGTCTTAATAAAATCATTTACATCACCTGGTGTATTTCATCTTCAACTACAGAGAGATAATAG
Organism: Macrotus californicus; assembly: GCA_007922815.1. Lineage (NCBI taxonomy): Eukaryota > Metazoa > Chordata > Mammalia > Chiroptera > Phyllostomidae > Macrotus > Macrotus californicus. The sequence continues at coordinate 13,821 of VMDR010020150.1, forward strand.
CATGGAGTGCTGAGTATTATGATACAATGATACACGTCAGTATTTTTGTTTAGGTAGTCAAGGAAGGCCTCTGTGAAGAGGTGACATTTAAACTAAGATGTAATAACAGGAGAGAGCAAGCCATGGACAGAGCAAGAAGAAGAGCCTTCTAGGCAGGGCGTGCAGGAAGCCAGTGCAAAAATCCTAATGCAGGGATAAGTATGATGTCTTCCAGAAGCCTGGATCTGGGGAGTGGAGCTGGTTAGGGCACGGTTCAGTGGTCTTAGGAGGCAGGAGGTTAGGAAATAAAAGAAAACAGAGAGTGATCATAAAGGTCTTGTGGCACATGGTAAGAATATTAGATTTTACTCAAAATACAATGGAAAGCACTGGAGGCATTTAAACAAAAGAATAACATGATCTGATTTACCTTTTTTAAAAAGATAATTCTGGGCCCTGGACGGATAGCTCAGTTGGTTAGAGTGTTGTCCTGATACACCAAGCTTGCAATTTCTATCTGTGGTCAGGGCACAAACAAGAAGCAACCAATGAATGCATAAGTGGAACAACAAATTGACGTCTGCCTGTCTCTCACCCTTCCTCTCTCTGTTCAAAGTCAACAAACAAAAAGATAATTTGGGCTGTTACATGGAAAATAAATTTTATATGGATAAGAGTAAAAGTAGGAAATGTATAGGCCGTTGCAGTTGCCCAGGCCAGGGCTGATGGTGTCTCAGTGTCTCGGTGGTGGCGGCGATGGGGAAAACATTTAAGACATATTGTAGAGGTGGAGTTAACAGGACTTGCTGTTGGACTGGATACACGTGGGGAATAAAGGACAAAGAGGAATTAAGAACGATTCCCAGATCTTTGTTTTTGGCTTGGGTAACTGGTTAGACACTGGTACTAATGGGGCCCAAAAGACTTCTGGGAGGAAACTGATTAAGTTCACCCAAATTTGGATGGTAGGGGGAGTCTTCTGGGGTAGATATTAGACTGGCTGCTAATAAGGGCACATAAAAGCTTGAGAATTAGTTGGGAAAAAAATGTGGCTGTGTTTATATTCCAAATTGGCCAAGCAAATCATATGTTAAAATTTATTTATTGAAAATAAGTTATTAGGTACCTACTTTGTGCTAGTGATTCCAGGAATCTGTTCTTAGTCCTTGACTTTTCTCATTTTTATGCAGTTCCCAGGTAATTTAAAAAAAAATTATTTTATTTATTTTTCGAAAGAGGGGAAGGGAGGGAGAAAGAGAGGGAGGGAAACATTAATGTGTGGTTGCCTCTTGAGTGCCCCCTACTGGGGACTGGCCCACAACCCAGGCATGTGCCCTGACGGGGAATTGAACTAGTGACCCTTTAGTTCACAGGCCAGGGCCCAATCCATTGAGCCACATCAGCCAGTGCACAGTCCCTGGGTAATCTTGTCAATTCTCATGTCTTTGCCTAACACATATGTGCTAACTTCACCAGAAATCCTTATCTATGGTCCAGTGACCTTGCCTGGGTTGTAGGTACTGTGTATGTATACACAAGTCCATACAACTGTACATTGGATGTCCCACAGCTATATAAAACTAAACATAACAAACACATTATCTTCCCTTGGAATGCTCCTCTGCAGTTCCTCCTGTGTTTGATACTTTGGTGAATGGCAACAAAGCGGAGCCATTCACTCAGCCAGAAACTTGATTGTCACTCTGGATATTTCCTTATCCCCTGCTTCATCCCCATCTAATTAAGTTCCATTAATACTGCTTCCATCATATCACTCATATTTCTTCTTCCTCTTTACTGTGACTTCAGGGTGCTCTCAACAGTCTTAGCTGAAAATCAAAATGAAGAAGGGCCATCATAAAGAAAATGCTATGTGTGTATCTTCTGCCAATGGAGTGAAGCCCCAAAAGAAAGTTATACTGGAAGAAATTACACTGACTTGGACTGAAAGGAACAAAATGAAAAGAAACGTAGCTGTGGACCCACAGTTTCACAGGCAGGAAGCAAACAGAGAGACTGTTCAGCTACAAGCAGAAGCCACCTTGGTGGGAGAGGCAGGATAACTCAGAGGATGGCCATTGTAGCCTAGAAGGCAGAGCCAAGAGCCAGAGAGTTATTCCAGGAAAGCTGCGGGACCGAGTCAAGATTTCAGAGTGGGAATGGGAATGATCACTTTTACCCGCTTTCCAAATGGGACTGTCCGTGGTAGCTATCGTGTGTCTGGCCCACCACTGAATGTGGGGTGTGTCTCTTTAGTGCACAGGTCTTCAGATGAACAGGCACTGTACTCCAGGACCTGTACTCGAGCAAGCACAACTACTGTGGAAGGCGCACATTTTTGCCCAAATATTTGAGGGAAAAAATAAGGATGCACATTATACATGGGTAGTACTAATTCCATATCTTTAGAAATGTTTTTAATTCTTTTATTTATGCTTATGCGTTAAAAGTGTAACTCTATAAAACAATAACGATATCTGTATGCAAAATAATACCCTGAAATACGATAATCGGTTTTGTTTCTAAATATAAATAAATAAAAAATGGAATTAAAAAATTAAAACAAAAGATTTTTTCCTGAAAGTTTGGGCCAAAAACAAGGGCGCACAGTATACACAGGAGTACATTATACATGACAAAATATGGTTCCCCCACACTTGATTTTGATGGCAAGATCCTGCCTAGACTTCGAGTAGTCGCTATAAAGACATAAGAGGTGCGTGGCATCTTGAGAAGAGGTAAGTGCATTTTTCATGTGGGAGAGATGTTAATCATGAGGGGCCAGGGGGAACACTGTATGGGCCGCTTCCAAGGTGATTCCATTTCTGTAATCCTTCCCTTGCGTAGTCCCCTCCCACACGAATCGGGCCCACCTGAGGGTATTGCTGAAATGATGGTGTGTGACTCTCAAGGAGAGACCATAAAATGCATGGAGACCTCCACCAGGCTCTCTCCTGGGTCCCTTGCCCTGGGTGAAGTCATTGTCTCGGAATGAGGACACTTAATGCTCTATGAAGTCCACATGGCAAGGAACACAGGCCTCATGCCAGTGGCCATTGCCAAATCCCATCCATGCGAGGGAGCTGTTTTGGAAGCAAATCCTCAAACCCCAAGTCAAGTCTGCAGATGACTGCAGCTCTGCTGACGTCTTCAGTACATCTCATGAGCCAGGACCACCCAGCTAATTTGCTTCCAAGTTCCAGACCCACAGAAACTGCGAGATAATAAATATGAGAAAGCAGAACAGGGATATAATGCAAAATTCTTGTATTCAGATACATCTCTATTGTTCTTCACTACTCTTGGGTAAAAGTTTGAAAACGGATCTGGCATACTTCCTATATTGTAAAAGTGTGAGTATTTTTACAGAAACTTTTAAAAATTAACTGGAAGTCTGTCTTACATGTTGTAATACCTGTAAAGAAAAATGATACAAATTCACCTATTAAAAGCAAATAGCTCAGCATGATCACAAGTAAAATCTAACTTTATGCAGTATGCTTGAGAAATATTTAAAACAAAGGAACTCAGTCCTGGCTGGTGTGGCTCAGTGGTTGAGTGCCAGCCTGTGAATCAAAGGGTCGCTGGTTCCATTCCCGGTCAGGGTACATGCTTGGGTTACGGACCAGGTCCCCAGTAGGGGGCATGTGAGAGGCAACCACATATTGATGTTTCTCTCCTTCTCTTCCTCCCTTCCCCTCTCTAAAAAATAAATAAATAAAATCTTTAAAACAAAGGAACTCAATAATGTTGATAATAAAGGAGTTGGTAAAGGTATACCACACAAAGAAGTTGGACCCAAGGAGGAACACACCAAGGCACATCATAATTAAACTACCCAAGATTAAAGATAAAGAGAGAATCTTAAAAGCAGCAAGAGAAAAGGAGACAGTAAGCTACAAAGGAGTGCCCATCAGACTGTCAGCTGATTTCTCAAAAGAAACCTTACAGGCAAGAAGGGGCTGGCAAGAAGTATTCCAAGT
>VMDR010020151.1:0-17785 GCA_007922815.1 Macrotus californicus
GCATTTTATTTTTCTCAGTGATTTGCAGTCTTCCTGTTGATCTCAAAATGACTTAATACTTCATTTAAAATAATTCTTAGTGAAGAACAATTGTTTTAAACTTCTGGAACCACTCATATATATTATTCCTTTAAAGAAAACAATGCACTTCACTTTCAAGAAAATAAATTAAACCAGTATTTAAAAAATTCAGACAGTCCCTTCTTGTTCACCTTGGGCGGGTGAGCCTGGCAGAAGCCTGCCAATCTCTGCTCTGGATAATGAGCCTGCAGAGGTAATATACGCCAGTGAACGTGGCATCGGCAGTGGCAATTTGAAAAGCTGTAGGAACCTAGAAAATGTTTACGATTTCACGGAGAGGACTCGGTGTGTAAGAAGAGGATGGAATAGAAATACACATTCCAGTGTGAAGCCTTGGTCAGGCTTAAAATGGAAAACTTTGGGAGTTTCAAACCTCTGAATCATCAAATGTTGACCACTTGGTTTGGCATCTGTACTGATTAAAAAAATACTTTCAGTAGACAGTAAGAAAGGTTCAGTGACCTAAACTAGAGCCGTGGGTTTATAAAATGAATGTTTTGGGTTATCTTCTTCTCAAAGAGCGGGCTGTGCTTGCTGGCACGGCTCCCTGGGGCACACTGTTTCTAGAAAGGACATGGGTGGCATGCATGGTGAGAACACACAGACCTGCACTCGTGGCTGGAAAGCCAGCTGAGAGCCCTGCCAGAAACAGGTAGTCAGTGATGCCATTTCATGTGTATGGATAGGCCAGGTGCTACTCTCTCTTCACATTGAGGCTTATCTTTAAAAGTGGATTGTTTTATCTGATAAAAAAAACTTAACACCTTGAGCTAACTTGGTATTTCTGTGAATATTAGTTCCTTTAAGGTGGCTATAGTGGGCTTGAGTCTCTCTTTAATACTGCAGTTTTCCACTGAGAGAAGATTTTAGGAAGCCCGACATTATTCTTGAGATACTGTTGATTTGTATTTTACCAGATTGGTGGGTGATGGATTCATGAGTTTTATATTTTTAAGAATAGTTTATTGATTATGCTATTATAGTTGTTCCAGTTTCTTCTTCCCTTTATCCCACTCCACCCCACCAGAATCCCCGCCCCCCCTTAGTTCATGTCCATGGGTCATGCATATAAATTCTTTGGCTTCTCCATTTCCCATACTATTCTTAACCTCCCCCTGTCTATTTTGTGCCTACCATTTATGCTTCTTAGTACCTGTACCTTTTCCCCTCATTCTCCCCTGCCCCCTCCCACTGATAACCCTCCATGTGATCTCTATTTCTCTAATTCTGTTCTTGTTCTAGTTGTTTACTTAGTTATTGTTTTTGTTATTTAGGTTCAGTTGTTGATAGTTGTGAGTTTGTTGTCATTTTACTGTTCATATTTTTGATCTTCTTTTGTAAGTCCCTTTTTAACATTTCATATAATAGGGGCTTGGCGATGATGAACTCCTTTAACTTGATGTTATCTGGGAAGCACTTTATCTGCCCTCCCATTCTAAATGATAGCTTTGCTGGATAGAGTCATCTTGGATGTAGGTCTTTGCCTTTCATGACTTGGAATACTTTCCAGCCCCTTCTTGCCTGTAAGGTTTCTTTTGAGAAATCAGTTGATAGTCTCATGGAAATTCCTTTGTAGGTAACGGTCTCCTTTCCTCTTGCTGCTTTTAAGATTCTCTCCTTATCTTTAATCTTGGGTAACTTAAGTTTTAAAAGAATTGGCTTTTGTAGTGAGATTCACTTTTAGCTTGATGACTCTCGTTTAATCAAAGGAAGATGGCTACGTGTCTGTTCTATAGTCCTTTTCTGATATGAGTAGTTTTTTTTCTTCACAGACTTCAAGATTTCTCTCCTCATAGGTGAATATATTTTTAGTATAATAGCGTTTTTGTTATTGTTCTGATTTATACATATGTACATATTCAACAATTTTGAAAGCTGCAAAGCATAAAAATAATTTTCTGTAATTCTGCCATTTAGACCACTGGTTCTGAACCTGGGCATTTGACCTCACAGGTGACATGTGGTGATGCATAGAGACATTGTTGGTTGTCACAGCTGAGGGTGGGGATGCTGTCGGCATCTAGTGGGTAGAGGCCAGGGGTGCTGCTAAACATCCTACAGTGCCCAGGACAGCCTTCAACAAACAGCCCAAAGTGTAATTATGGTGAGGCTGAGAAACTTGGATTTAGGCATCTCAGTACTGTGTTGTGCTTCCTCTATCTGTTTACTATGCATTTAGTAAATCACATATTAATCAGATATTTTTAAATATATTTTATATATGAAATGTATTTTAATCATATATTTAAAAACATTTGTGTCATCTCTAGTGTTTTATAAACTCTTCTTTTAATTTAAAACTATCACAGACATTTACTATATACCAAATATTTCTCCAAGACAGGGTTTTTTTTAATGTCTTAACTTTTTTAATGACAATTTTCAACATATACAAAGTAGACAAAATCATATACTAAAATCTCAAATACCCATCATCCAACTTCAACGATTATTGACTGAGGGGCGGTCTTACCTATGCTTTCATACCTGTCCCACCCTCTCGTATTATTTTGAAAAACTGCCAGTTATCATATTTTTTATCTATAAATATTCCAGTATATAAACTAAAAGATAAAGATCTGTTTTAAAAACAACTTTCATAAGGCTCCATAATATTCTGTGCTGAGAATGCATTATAATTTACTTAACTACGAGCCCGCTTTTGAGTTTTGGGCTTGTTTGTAATTTTCTCCCTAGAGTGTTGTTTTTGTTTTAATCTTCCGATGGCAGATTCCCTTGTTCTACAGGTGAAGTACAAAGTGTGCAGACTAAGCAAGGCAAGAATGAGCACCAGACCCTTAATTTCATTAAACACTGTGTAACTGGTAAAGATTAATGTACATATCTCTTGCTAATTCTTTCCAATTACTTAGTTCATATAAATTCCCAAGCCTGGTTAATTATGCTGAAGTCAGGCAGTAATTTTGAGTGGTGTTCCGACAGCGAGGGAATTTTCCCGGCATAACCTTGCCCTCTCACACAGGCTCGCTGCGCATGAGGCCCTGAGCCTACAGGCCATTCATTTTCCGCTCAGGCCTAATTGCTGCCGACTGGCTGCCACAGGTACCTGGATAGCCTGCGTTTAAGGAGGCAGGGACTTCTGAGAACAAATAAGGAAAGATTAATTGTTTGTTTTGTTCCCTCCCAAGAGAAATGTGGGTGCTTAATCAAGAAAAATAATTTCTTCTGTTGATTTGGCTTATTTGAAGAAAAGATAATTGTGTAAAGGTGGATGCAAAATGATGCCTTTTATAAGAGGTATTGCCACTTACCTCCGCAAGAGGCAAGGATACGGGGAAATAAATGTGAGACACTGATGAAATGGATGAGGATGGCTCACATTTCTCATAGTAAGTAATCTGGCTGTTGGGCTTTTATTTGTACCAATAGTGGTAGCTAGTATTGTCATTTGTTTTGTCTGGCTCTTCGGAAATCTAATCAAGGAGACAATAGTGTGGAAAAAAATCAACAACACTTTTCCAAATTGTTCTTAATTGCTGGAGTACAAAGTGAGCTAAATGCTGTGATGTTTCCAATTAAAGAACCTGTTTCGAGCAAGCGCTATTAAATCTATCTTTCCCAATCTGATAAATAAGCGATCAAAGACTAGAGCAGATTAATTGAGAGCAATTAGTTCCAGACTCCTTAAAATAGGTAAAGTGAACCAAGCTTATTAAAGATTTTGGGCAATTTTTGGCATGATAACTTGTACCATCTGGCCAATTAAAAAAGGAAATTGATTAAATGTTACCATATTGCTTATGATTCTTAGCAGCAAAAAACATTTGCTTTCACAGATTCCAGGTTATGCGAGAAGGACTTTTGATATTTGACCCTAGCATTTGGAAAGGAGAAGGGGAAGAAATTAAAAGAGACGTGTGTATTGTTTCTCTAGCAGGAAGGGACAGAGCTGTGAACACAAGAGTGTCCACACGAGGTAAGAGTCAGCAAAATTCTTCCGTAGGAGACCCACTATAAATATTTTCGATTATGTGGGCCATATGGGCTCAGTCACACTACTCAGCTCCGCCACTGTAGTGTGAAAGCTACTGCAGATGATACGTAAACAAAGGAGAGGTGTTCCAATAAAATTTTATTTATAAAACTAGGCAGCAGGCCAGATCTGGTCTTTGAGCTACAGTTGACCCCTAGACCTAGAAATTGGCGGCAGGTTGGGGTAGATGGGCAATAGCAGAGGGCTGGAATGGAAAAGTGTAGCCTATCAGAGAGTCCTGAACCCCCATTCACTCCTGTCTAAGCTAGGGTAGTTAATTAACCTCTCTTAACCTCTCTAGTCACCCTTTCTGTAAAGGAGGATAAGAAGGTGTACATTATAGAGTTGTTAAGAGGAGGACATGAACTAATATACACAATACATTATCCAGATCTTGAAACAGAATAGGCATACATCATTCTGTCCTCAGGTGTGGACCATATTTGACATGTACATTTTGTACTCATTTTACTCAAGTCCTAGAATATCCCTAGGACTCCAAGGAGCCACAAGGATTAATGTCAATAATTATTTAGCCATGAAAATTCAATTAGAAAATATTCTTTCAGAAATCATTTCACCAATTCAGCTAAAGCCATCGCTAATTTAAAATGAAATTTTCAAAACAGTGCAGAATGTTGTCCCTAGGAAGTTCTGATGGAGTCTTTTATCCATTCATTCATTTATTCATTAATTAATAAAATAAACATCTTTTAAGGACCTGTTCTGGGTCAGATACTCAGCATGATGTTTGACATTTATTATTGGGTTGGCCAAAAAGTTCATTTGGTTTTTTTTCCATACAATGGCTCTAGTAGCACCTAGTTGTCTTTAACTTCATTTGAAACAATTTTGTTAGGTTGTATTGTGACAGCTGTCATATCAGAGCAGGCTGACAGTGTTCACAGGGGAGAGGGGAGGGGATAATGGGGGAAAAGGGTGAAGGGTTTACAGTAACAATTATAAAGGACATATGGACAATAACAAGGGGTGGTGGTAACAGGGGAGGGAGGTGAGGAGGGCTGGGGTAGTAGGAAAGGGTTGGGGGAAAAGACAAAACTACTTGAACAACAATAAACATATTTTTTAAAAATATCAAAATTGGTGAATTTTTATGTAGCCACTTTAATATTGAAAATAAAGAAAATACACAACATTTTTGGCATATTATGCTTTATTCAGGAAAGTTAAAAATGCAACTGAAACGCAAAAAAAAAATTGTGCAGTGTCTGGAGAAGCTGCTGTGACCGATGGAAAGTGTCAAAAGTGGTTTGCGAAGTTTCGTGCTGGAGATTTCTTGCAGGGCAATGCTCCATGGTTGGGTAGACCAGTTGAAGTTGATGGCGATCAAATAGAGACATGAATTGAGAACAGTCTACATTATACCATGCAGGAGGCAGCCAACATAGTCCAAATATCCAAATCAATAAAGTTGTTGGTGAAAGTGAAAACCCTGTCTTTTATTTTACCCAGAAAAACTAAACAGACTTTTTGGCCAACCCAGTATTTCCCAGTCCTCAGCATCATCTCACTCAGCAGCGGTATCTGGTATTTGAAGTCAGTCTGCCCAAGTACGTACCATATTGTATAGGCGGGTGTGTAAGCCTATCTGTAAAGTTCCTCCAATTTCCTCCATAGACAAGATAGTAGCAACCAGCAGGCAAAGAGTTGTAACTTTTTAAAGAACCTGCTGGTCAAGGGAAGGATTTAGAGAGTGCCGGTGTGGGAATCCTGTTCCTGGGGAGACCCGGTGCAGCCCTGTCACCAGCAAGTTTCCAAGGTGCCCGGTGCACTGTGACCCACTGGGCACAGGAAGCAGTTGTGAAACTTCAGCTACATTTATTTTTGTGTGTGATGAAGAAGTGTTAAATCTTATTGATACTGCTGTTCAGACTTCCTGAGTCCACATGTCAGACAGCTGGGCATCCACTGGTGCCCTTGCCTGTTCGTTCTCTATGGGGTACTATCTGTTTTCCACTAAACTTCACAGAAGGCACCTGTGGCTTAACCAGAGTCCTGCGAAGAAACCACAGATTGAAGCCCTGGACGGGTGGCTCAGTTGGTTGGAGTGTTGTCCCATATACTGAAAGGTTGTGAGTTTGATTCCCAGTCAGAGCACATACCAAGGTTGTGGGTTCAATCCCTAGGAGGGGAGTGTGTGGGGGTGAGAGGTGGCAACCGATTAATGTTTCTCATATCAATGTCTCTGTCTCTGTCTCTCTTTGTCTCTCTCCCTCTCTCAAATCAATAAACATATCCTCATGCAGGGATTAAAAACATTTAATAAGCATTGAAATTTAAAAAATAAAGAAAACACTGCTTGAAGACAAAACTAGAAAATGCTAGCCCAGCGGTGCGGGCCCTGCTCTGAGTCCTGCATGGACTCTGTAACCCTCCTTTACCTGCTCCTCACACAAAAGTAAGGCCCTCAGAACACCAAGTGGGAACGTGAGTGGAATGAGAAAGAACACAGGTCTCGGCAAGAACATGTTGAAATGGAGGTTGGAAAAAGTTTCTATTACGAAGAGTTTTTGTTGCCAGAATTATGGTGTGTAACCTAAAATTCCCTCTTCTTCCTTAAAACTCGAAAACAGAATTTTCTAGCCTGTTGAAAAATTATTTCACAAGAAGACTTTCAGTGGGTCTTAGACCCCAATTTTTCTAAATGTGCCATTTTCCAGTTGTTCCATAAGAACAACTGTGTGACATCAGGAAAGAAGGGAATTTCTTGGCCAAATCTCATTGAAAAGCCTTTGTGTTATTGTAGAAAAGAATTAGAAAAATAGTATTATGATTTAGCTAGTGCAGCTGTTGGGTCTACTTGTCTTTGTGAGATATTGTTTTCAACAGAGGCAGTCACTAGAAGTAAGTGTTTAAGGAATAAACAATTTTCAGTTACCCTTGAGCATGATGAAAAACACGCACTGTGCTCGCACCTTGAGAGGGCACTCAGTCATGTCACTGTCATGTTAAAATATCACGCTCTGCAATTTTTAGTAAGAGCAAAACATTCTTTGTATCATCAATAAATACAGTAAAATAAAATTTATTTTACATATTATTTCATCTTATATTTCCTTTTGTGCATGTTTCAGATAGTACACAGTACAGTAGTACCTTTATGTTGTGTGAAGTTAAACAAATATGTGTATATTAGTGTGAAGCTCAGCCCTTTGTCATCTGAGAAGTGTGTGATGGAAAGTGTGTGGGAGGTGGTGCTCTAGCAGGGGGCCCCAACCTCCAGGCCTTGGATGAGTGTCAGTCCTGGCTTGTTAGGAACCTAGTGGCACAGCAGGAGAGCCTGAATGTAATGTGCTTGAGTCATCTGAAACCGTCTCCCATCCCCCAGTCCGTGGAAAAACTGGCTTCCATGAAAATAGCCGTTGGAGCCTAAAAGGTTAGGGACCAGTGCCCTAAGGCACTGCTTCATCTTCAGAAGAACTCCATTTCTGTTCATGCCAGTGTGACTTTTTTTTAAGATCTTATTTATTTATTTTTAGAGAGAGGGGAAAGGAGAGAGAAATATTGATGTGAGAGAGAACACCAATCAGTTGCCTCTCGTATGCTCCCTGACTGGGACCGACTAAACCTACAACAGAGGCATGTGCCCTGACTGGGAACTGAACTTGCGACCTTTCACTTTGGGGAATGAAATGATGCCCAACCAACGGAGCCACACCAGTCAGCACCATGCAGTGCATGTTCAGTAAAATAGCATACAGTGTGTTTAGAACTTTTTTTTTAGGGTATGCCGTACCCATTTGTAATTTATTAAATGAAGTACTCTATTTCCAAAAATTTTTATTTTAAAAGGCCTTTCCCAACTCAGAATTTGGCAAACTCCCATCCTGCTTATGGGCTACACATGTTCGGTTATTTTCAGGCCAGATGGAGAGTCTCACTTCCACATTCTAGAGTGAATTCTAGAGTGGCAATTAAGGTCTGAAGAAAGTCTAAGACCTTTTAAAACATTCTCTGGTTTTGCCTTCTCTCCTTTTTTTGGTTCCTATTTACAGAATGGGTATTGGTTTTTAAAAATATTTTTTATTTTTCCATATCTTTGCATCTTTGATGGGAATTGTGGCTTTTATCATGTTTCCTCTGTTCCCCAACCCTCACAGTGATTTGTCTCTGGCCCCAGAGTGCCCTTCATGTAGCTGATACACAAGTAAATTCTCTTTTTTTCTCCCTCATGCACCTGAGCAGGAGGGTAGGACAGTGACATCTGAACAGAGGATATGATGTTGTGTTACCGGTGGAAGTGGAGGCTCTTGTGGTGTCTAAAGGAAAGGAATTTCCTGAGACCTGCATGGGAGGATGAGGCTCTGTTATATGGTTTATTGATGATGTCTAGTTAATAGGGTTCCCCTCCTGACTTCCCAGTGTTCCATCTCTGTCCATCTCACCTTGGAAAAAGTCAGATCTTATCTTCAGAAGGGCCAGGATGAAGGCCAGTACCCAGAGTTTACCACCGCATCCAGCTAGCCTAGTGTGTATTTCTAGCTGCAGTCCATTACTGTGCTTTAGTATGCAGGCTCCCTTGTAGAGGCCATGGGCCACGTGGCTGCTAAGGACTCATGGCAATGGAGAGAACAGGTGCATATACCATGCAAATTCAGGTCACAAGCTAAAGAGAGAGCTTCTTTTTTCCCCTGGGGTTATATTAGCTTGGGCTTGGGACAGACTACCTGGTCTTTTTCAAAATGACCGATCAACTCCCCAAGTTTCCATGGGCTTTGGATAGGGTCCATCCCCCAGTTAGACTGACAGGCCTCTGTGGTCCAGCATCTTCCCCTGTACTCCCCAACAATCCAGTACTGGAGGGGGGGTGTTAATTCCCTTGGTGTGCCACAAGCTGTAGTTCCCTGAAATGTGAAGCTGTAGCTTCCTGCCTGAGCAAGCAGGCTTTTGCTTCCCAGTTTGTTAAGCTCAATGTCTAGTCCTTTTTGCTCCCCTTCTCAACATCTAGGTAAACATCAACAGTAGCGGTTGGAACTCTGATCGTCTGTCTCTGTTATTGTTTTAAACGATTCACAGTAGGAGACTAACCCTGTGTACTTCATGCTTTACCAAAACCTTCTTTATATTCTACATACGCCACCAATTTCCCCACCATCACACCCAGGATGCTTTTTAGGCTCATTTCTAGCATTACTGATATTTGCTTTGTCTTCACCCTGTTGGAGACTTTTTCCACAAAGCCTCTTTACTAAATATTTTGGAAAAATCTGGGCCTTTCTGCGTCATTCTTAGGTTCCTTTATAAAATCACTGCCTTCCATAAATGTAGTCCCATGACTATGCCCCGGAAGCTTCTCGCACTTATTGGAAGGAGTACTTTTTTTGTTGGTCATCCCCACGGTCATTATCATGGCTTAGTACTCTGTTCCTCTCTCCAGGGTTATTGTGGTAGTTTCCTCGTCAGCTCTGGCTTCTTTACCCTAAGGTGGATATTCCTTCTCAACTTCATCGCCGATCATACCCACCAACCACAAAATTATTTTATGGCTCCTTCTGAAATGCAAAACTGTGGTATTCCTAGCCCAGGTGTTCAGAATTTCAGCCTATTCTACGTGTAACTTAGGTGCCAGCCACTCTAACTCACTGCCTGCCCCCTTACCTTGGCCCCTGTGTTTACTGTACCCTATATATCCCCTTCTCTCATTTCTGTTTACCAAAGCATCCCACAAGGCTCATTTTCAGTACCGCCTCTTTCATGGGACCTTTCTTGCTTCTCCACACACAGATGTGATATTCTCAAAGTCTAATGTATCTTGGTTGATCATTATCCCATCACATTTTACCTTCTGTTACCGCCCTTAGAGTACTGATCTTCTCCACACCAGATTATGGGTCCTGCCTTTCACCCCTCTGGGCTTCCCCCAACATCCCCTAATTTTAATTCAACCCACCCTGACCACTGCCCCACGACTATCAGACAATTTGGTCATAATGATATCTGAAAGCATCCTAGCCTTTTCTTTTGTTAGCTGTGTTATTCTGTTTGATAGTTGGGACGTAATCTTAGACTCAGATGTAAGTAATGTCTCCTTTCATTATGCAGTATTTCATTGTGTCATATTCTCTGACTTGGTCATGGTTTTTCTATACTTTTTGGTATACGCAACATTTGAAGTTTGGCTGCATAAAAATTTTTAAATTCTATACAGCAAAAAAGTCGCCAAAAATTCAAATCATGAGACAAATAGACTGGAAAAAAAATATGCCCAGTACATATGACAAAGGTCTAATTCCCATGATGTGCAAAGAGCTTTTACAGACCACTTAGGAGGGAGATAACCCAATAGGAAAAGAGGCAGAGTTCTTTCATTTAAAAAAGAATTACAGATGGTCAGTAAACAAGAGAAAAGGCATTTCATTATCATTTAGACAATGGTCAATGAAAATGAGGTAATGTATGTATTTACAGATCTGCCATGGCTGAAACAAAACGCTTGTGCCCATCATTAGTAAGGGGTACACCCTCCCATACACCTTTACGGGAGTGCCATTGGTGGCGACCGTTTGGAAGAGCAGTTTAGCAGTTCCTGCTCTGTGAATTTATTCCACAATTATTTTTGCATAATTAGGCAATGCTGGATGTAAGACATTTATTTTATTGCAATATAATTATAAAAATTGCCCAGTAAGGGGGAGAATTGATAAAAAGTATATTTGAGTATTTATACAGTGGAAAGCTGTACAAAGTACTCCATAGCAGTTCAAAATAATTCTGTGACTGTATATATACTGATAGGAAAAGGTATCCAAGACCTATGGACTGATGCAGAGAGAAGTAAGGGAAGTTGTCCAGAGACATTTTCTTAAGTACTGCTTTGTGTTATGACCAGTAACATTCACAATTTGGAGCTCTGTGAAGACCAAAATACAGGAAAATCTGGTAATCAAAGTTAGAGGAAACAAGCAAATAGAAAACTTTTTTATGGTTCAAGTTTTGAAAAGCCTTTTATAAGTATTTCTAAAAATTGTTATTTATTCTCATAAGCACAACTTTCTGTTGTCCTTCTTGGGAAGACAAATCACATGAGTTTAGTAATCCTACTGTATGTTCACTAGCCAAGTAAGAAATTTACTGTAGAATCGTAGGGATGACAGTCACTTTCAGATGGATGCTCTTTCTTTTTCACTGGCACACAAAAGGTTGCTAAGCATCCCCTGGTCAGGTTCTGCCAGCCCTTTACTCTGGTAATTGCATTGTTCCATGTCTTTATCAAGGAATCCCTTGCCAGTAAGTTTTTGGGAGGGACAAGTGTCAAGGATGAGAAGCCACAATGAAGTGCCCGTACTGAGCAGAGACTGCACTGCTCAGGTCATTCTACAGAACTTGTCAGTTTGCTGCCCAAATAAATGCCTAGAGCGCGTAAAACGCGGAGCACAGTGACCCCAGGAAGAAAAATCGATTGCAATTCATATTTCATATGTCTATAATTGCTTGTGAAAGCATGGAGCGGTTTGTTTGCAGGGCAGCTTTTCCTCTCCTGTTGTTTCCTTTCTTTCCTCATTTCTAATTGTCACGCCTTTCACATGCTCTGCTTTACAGTGAAACAGAACTTGGGGCTTCTCCCCCTGCCCACATTACCATTCTTACTGTGGCGCCCTGGACGGCATTTGATCATTGAACTGTGGGAAGGCATAGAGCATGCACTGGAAATGACTGTTTTGCTTTGAGATTCTTGAAGGATTGGGTGTTTTATTATGCATTTATTTGTTTTGTTTTGAGGTGAGAGAGGGGGATTGTGGAATCTTCTTTCATCAGAGGAGTTCCCTATTTATTAGGTTGTTAAACATCAAAATTGTGAGGGGTCATTTTGGTGTGTGGTTGTGATCTTAAATGCATTTTTATCAGGCCAGGGGACCCATAATGCCTGCCAGCTTTGAAAATCACCCAATCTATCTATTCTATCCACTCCTTACTCCACCCCACCCCCACCCGCACCCCAACTCTTCCCCGTGTGAAGCTACTTTTGGATTCGTAGTCCTTTTGTGGACTGAGATGTCATAGGGCTGGAGAAAATGCTGCTTACTTTATGGATTACTGTTAGGTCAACAAAACTTTGGCAGCATTGATTAACTTGACAGTGAGTACAGCAGTACATTTATCACTTATGGCTGTGCTGTAGAAAATCTAATAAGAAGCAAACAATTCCCTTTAGAGCAGCACCAGGTTCGCTGTGGCTGATGGTGCGTGCACTGGAAATTTCTGCCTTTAAATTACACCCTGGCCGCTGGTTGGGCCATCGACTCAGAGCCTCTGCACTTCTCTGGTCACGGTGTTGTTATTAATTTCGTCACAGTTATTTGGCTCAGATAAATATTTAAATTGTCACACATATGCAGTGTGCTTTAAAATCTGAGTAGATGAGTTAGATAGAGTCCTAGAGAGGTGATTTTTAAGTAAAAGCTGGAAATAGAGAGTTCTGTTGTATGAAGCATCACAAGGAGATGACTTCCCACAATCAATGCTATATCATTTCATTTGTTTCGTAATGGAGAACTTCGGGAAATTTTTGTCTCAACTAAACACTTTGTCAGGAAAAGTATTAGTAATAGTTTTTGGTGTGAACTGAATACAAACATGTAATGATAGGCATTTGGTAAGATTTTTCATTCATTTCTTTCTTCATACGACAGATATCTCATTAAGACTGTTACTCTCTATCTATTTTCCTTCCTTGTATGTAGTAAAGAGCATTACACGCTTTCCGCATATACGATTTAGATCTCTGACAGCGAGGACAACATGTGCTTACTGGATATCACGAATTACACATAATGGTCAGAGAGGCATGTGTAAGTGTGGTGATTTCCGTAGATCAGGGTAAGGAAAAAAACTGTGTTGCAGTTGTTTTCTGGAAAGCTAGACCATATTTAATTAACAGGTAACTCTTGTCATTTTTATAGTATACAGAACACCTGAACCCATGCTAAAAGAAAAGCCACCTTTTCGGAGGCAATTCTTATTTCACAGGCAACGATTTTCTTCTTTATTAAACTGCTTTTTAGACTTTCCAGAAAGATATCTAATTTATCTTAATTTTTTTATTCCTGTGCCATGCTAAAATTTATAATTCAGCTGGCGAGATGTAGTTAAAATGGAAAAAAATTCAGGTTTTGTGGTGCTTTGTATTTCTATATGAAATAGTCTTGAGGGCTTTTATACGGTAGCATCTGTGAGGTGATCCAGCTTTCTTTGTTGGGAGAGAAGTATTCTGCCTGAATCAATTGTCAAGAGGTTTAATACAATAAAGCAGCTTGTGGTATTCCTAAAAGGAACTGTGCACAAGAAATTCCCAGAGCAGTTTGTTTTTAGAAGAAAAACTGAGTTCACCTGAAACATGAATGCATTGAAAACCAAGCCTGAACCAGAGGACTTAGAAAGGGCCAAAAGGGTTGCTGTCCAAAGGTTCACTTCAGTGGTCTCATCCTATTTGTCTTTGAGATTCTAAAAGGCACATAAACAAAAATTACTTTTCCTTGAGCTTTGTGAAGCGCTGGCTTGGGTCAGTAACACTGAAGCCTGTTGAAGGCAGTATTTTGCCTTAATTCAATGGGAATGTGTTCTCCTATTTAATCTACAGGGTAAACGTAATTTACTCCCTTCTAAAAAGGGAGTCTTTTCTGGAAAAAGAGCCACGTCCACCACTGTGGGTTTCACGGGTTACAATCAGAGTGCCCCCACCACTTGCCCTAGTGAACAGAGGCCAGGTATTGATTAACTATCACGCTGGCATCAGAACTACTCTTAGGATTCAATTTTTTTGTTGTTTTGCATATTTTATTGATCAAAGTGGTAAATGAGCATCAAGCGTGCAAGAAGACGATGAATTGTTTACTTGCGTAGAATAACCTTTCAATAAGGGAAGATGCATGGCTTACACTCTGGTTCTGTTCTGCGGCCCGAAGCAGATGGCATTCAGCTGCTATTGATTTGCTTCCATAGTTAAGGAGCAGCCTGCAACCCTGCGTGCCCACTGCATTGTGAAAAGGGGTGCAGATTTGGGGACCGGGAAGGAAACCAAAAAGGACCGACTAACCCTCCCTAAAATCCTAAGAAAAAGAATCTTGTTCAGAAACCATGAATACCCACTTAAATGACAACCCGAATTAATGTAATCATCAGATGAGCGCTGGTGCTTTTGAAGAGTGTTGTGGTCATCACTTATGCAGATATCGCCAATGAATAACAAATAGAGTAATAATCACAGAATACTAATTTTAAGCATGTCCTATTTTTAAAAACTAAATGAAGTCTTTCCTCCTGCCTTTGGGGTAAAATTAGGTAATCTTCAGATACCATGAAAGACCCAGCGCTGAGCCGCCTGGCCTCATGGCCTCAGACAGATGCGCATGTAAGCTGAGCTGACAGCCCGCGTATTCACCCGTTGTGCCATCTCCATCTATACAGCGGTCCACCCACAGCCTGTGTCAGCGATCACATTTGGTTTTGAAGTGTCTTTCCATAATAGCAGTTACAGATGTTGAATTTATAAATATTTTCCTTCAAGCTGTGTCCAACAATGACTTTACATCTCAAAAACTAGGGGTAGGCTGACCGACCGATTGGGGCTTGCTTTCCCTTCCAGGCTCATTACATACCAAAAACCACTTGTCAAAAACAATGTGAACAAGTAGTGAACACATTCACGTAATGAAACGTCTGTTTGTGACTCAGTAATACATGTGTTAGTCAAACTTAGCTAAATAACTTAATGTTTTTGCAATTTGTAATTTTAATACTAGTAAAATACTCCACAAACATTTGTCCTGAAGCTGCTTGCAGAACTCACTAGGTTCTATTTCATAAGCTGCTATTGCAAATGATTGTCCTAAAACAATTCCCGTAGATGTTATTCTTTATAATGTAAACATTTCATTATAGGCTATTTTCCTTATTTGCGGGGAGAGGGCCAAGTTCTCGTCACTTGATCCCGAGTGAACCCCGAGTGAATGTTGGCTCTACCTCTCCCCTCCTCCCTGTACCCCTACCCTGGCAATAGAGATGTGGGGAGGAGAATGTGAACCTAATTTATTTCCTTCTGTTAACAAGCAGCAGTTGCCCTTCACATTTCTTTCTCTTCTCTTTTTCTGGTACCAGAAAGCCCAGCTAATTTCTCAGACCTTTCACACAAGAGACAGGCTTGGAGAGCAGAAGGGCTTTGAGGTGAAAGAGGCAAACCTAAAGGCTGATGTGTCGAGTCCGTGGTGTGCCCTTATTGGCCGTAGCTTCGTTTTACTTACCTGCACCCCTTCCACTGTCTAGTATGATGGAGAGAATATCTACTCAGTGCTTTCCTACAAAATACGAGCTTCCATTTCCAAGGTAGGGAGAGAAGACCAGCTAGCATCGGGTCTGTCGAACTTGAACGTTAGGGAAAAAAAGGAGCCTTTAGTACTCTCTGTGGGTGGGTGAGCAGGACAAGGCTGGGAAAGGGGAGCCATGGCAGGGCCGGTGATATTGGTGATGTTCATGGCTTGTTTTGAAAACAAGAGCTGTGTCCATGAGGCCAAGAGGTAATAGCAAACTGGAAGTATAGATCGTGTTGTAGGAGAGAGCTTAGAATGCTTGAGAACCAGGCCGCCAGCTCTCCATTGGCGCGCCAATGTGTCGATTATGAAAGAAAGAAAAGCAGATGATTAAGGTTAGGACTGACTGGCTCATTTAGATAGTTGGAGGTTGTTATTGAAATCTACTTAAAATTCCTCATTTTGGACTTGGCCTAATTCAGGTCAAACGTGTCATTTGGGCCCATTTAGTATGTGTTTAGTAAATAAGTACTGTTTCTGTCTGACATACAATAGTGTATACAAAAAGTGACATGTTTAATTCATCTTTTATTAGGAAACAAATACTTCTCCCCATTCTCTTGGCAACATCTGACACCAGATATCAGCCTTATTTAACAATCTTTTTCTTGATCCAAGAAAAAGTTGATCAGCATGTTATGGTGCGTGTTTAGCCAAATCAGCTGGCAATTAGATTCCTGAATGTGAGCTACAAGAGAGTGAAAAGACAAAAAAAATACACATTTTTAATAGCTTTACTGAGGTATAATCTATATACCATAAAATACGCAGATTATAAGATACAACTCAATTGTTTTTAGTAAATTTATAGAATTCTGTGACCATCCACACAATCCAGTTTTAGAACATTTTTGTCACTCCCTGAAATTCCCTTCATGCCCCCAGAATCTACTCTTTTGCCTGCACAGTTTGAGCAACGTTTATTATAAATTTGAAAAATCAAATACATGTCAACAATTGGTGGTGCTTCCCTTTTCTTATTTATTAGTCTTTGAGTCTCTACTTACCAGCCTGCTTTAAATTTGGAAGGCGACTTGCCCTTGAAGGGCGAACCACTCTGAAAAGTGCCGGCTGTGTCTTAGCAGATGGCCATTGGAGCCTACACTCAACTGCCAGACAGTCAGGAGAATGAGGTAGAGGTAGGAAGTGGGGAAAAGAAAGGCAGAAACAAAGTCATTTAACTCACTGTGTTTGTGCCTTAGTCACTCCCTTTGGGACACACATTTATTTTCTAGGGAAGAGTAGCTGGTAGATTATAAAAATGTTACCCCTGACTCCCAGTATTAGTTAAATTCTAGGGGGAAAGGGGAAGGAAACTTACGTTGGTTGAGCACCTGCTGTGTTTCAAGGGCTTCCGGGGCTTCCTGCCTGTGGCAGAGCTGAACTGAGGAGCTGTTGCGTCAAATCCCACTGCCACTTAGTCACCTGGTGAAGACCGCAGTCCCCTCTGTTTTGAGCAGCTGTTCTAGCATGTGTTTGGTCATATTCCATTTAGCATTTAAAAGGTAATACGTTGCAGCAAATGAAACTACTTTATGTACTACAAAAATGTAGAATTACAGGCAACTTAATGATTTGTGTTACTGGGAAAGAAAAGGAAGATCTATGGGTCATCAAAAAAGAAATGATAACAAAGCATTTCTCACAGAATGAAACTTTATCGCTATCATAACATGTAACTCACTGTTCACAAATGGGAAAAGATGCCACTGTCTGGGAGATACTCATTGAGCATCTGCCATAGCAGCCACCTGGCAAGAGCGAATTACCGACTCATAGGCTCCGCCTTTGGGGCATTTGCTTTGGCCACTCAGATATCTGAACCACTGCAGGGTTGATTCGTGTGTAAAAGAAATGCGTGCAGTGATGCACAGATACTAAAAGGAGATCGGTTTGGTTTGTTCTTCAGGTGGTTCTGAGATATTACTTAGCTTTCACCAAAGCATTTTAGTAAAATAAAAACTGGCATTAAATTTAAAAGTAAAAATAACAAAGGTTAAGTCCGTCCACAGGAGATTTTCTATTCTAGCATTATCTACAATGGATAATACATGGTGTATTTGCCTGAGCATCGCTATTTCAATTTGGAAAAACATTAACTCTTTTTTGAAGCTATTTCAATGATAATTGTAATAGTAGTGACAATAATAAAAGGTATCACTAGTTATTGATCTGCTTCTCCAAATAAAATTAGAAATTCAGGGTCTGGCACAAGTAGTGCCCCTTTTTAAATACAAAATCTGTCATTAGAAAATCATAAGCCTGTAATTCTGTAACATAACAATATCACACTGAAGCACACCATATGACATTTTAGGTGAAATGTTCAAATTAAAACTATAAATTATTACACCCATATTATTATCCTACCAACCACACTCAAGCA
>VMDR010020152.1:0-17778 GCA_007922815.1 Macrotus californicus
ATTTCACCTAAAATGCCATATGCATATGGCATGCTTGAGTGTGATATTACCTTAGAGAATTACATGCTTATGATGTAATAAAAGATTTTATAATAAAAAAGGGGCATTGTTTGTCCTGGACCCTGTATATTTCACTTAAGACTATATGTGCAATCATTATTAACTGAATATTAAAATATTAACTGAATCTAACGGTTTCCTTAAAATATAGTAATACATTATGATCAAATGGAGTTTAAAACTAAAACACAGGATAGTTAAATCTCAGAAAATCATCATGATTCCCCACATTAATAGTCTCTGGAAGAAGAATCACATAATTATCATGATAAACCCAGAAAAGGTTTACAATTTTCAAAATTAACTGATAATTATTAGAAATTGGCAGTGGAGTAAAATTCCCTTGACTTTAGAAAGGCTATTCCCCAAAATGTCAGTAAATACCATGGTAAAGAGAAACTTTATTTGATTTCTCTTTAAGATACGAAACAACACAGGAATATCCTCCGTAGTGAGGAGGAGGCTCTGTACTCCCCGTGAGAAGAACGGTGTCGGGCATAAAACAGGTGCTCAGCAAACGTTTGGGGAATGAATGACTGTCGGTTCTGTGAAGTCCTGGCCAGCACACTGAGTTAAGGGGCGGGGGGAAGGGGTTCGTACTAGGATTGGAAAGAGAAATACAGACTAGCATTATTTCTGTATGATTTGATCCTCTACATAGAAAACTCAAGCAAATCAATCCAACAGACAAACCTAGTTATGTAGTAGAGCTAATCAAAAAATTGAGCAAGTTAGTTAGATGCAAGACCCATCTATATAAATTAATAGTGGTCCCCTATGCCAGCAATATCCAATTAAGAAATACACTGGGAAATAAGCTACAGAGCAATTAAAGCTATCGCTCAGGTACACATTACAGAAAAAACTCCACGTATAACAACGTAAACAAATAGGAGTTTAATTTTCTCACTCTCTGAAGGTAAATGGGTGCTTGCATGCCTTCATTCACGGGTGCAATAACATCATGGAGATGGTTTCAGCAATGCTCCTGTCTTTTCCATTTTGGGTGCAGGATGGCTGCTATGGCTTCAGGCATTACATCTGCATGCCAGGGAGAATGAAAGGGGAAAGGTTGTGCCAGGTGCAGCCATGGTGTTTTTCAGGCAAGCAAGATTTTGTCACGGGTATCCTCCCCACAACTGACTCCAGCTTAAATTTCATTGTCAAAACTGTTATCACATGCCCTGGCTGGTGTGGCTCAGTGGATTGAGTGCTGACCTGTGAACCAAAGCGTCACTGGTTCAATTCCCAGTCAGGGCACATGCCTTGGGTTGAGGGCCAGGTCCCCAGTAGGGAGTGCATGAGAGGCAACCCCACATGGATGTTTCTCTCCCTCTCCTTCTCCCTCCACTCCCCTCTCTCTAAAAATAAATAAATAAAATCTTAAAAAAAAAAAATGTTATCACAGGACCATCCCTAACCAGCAAGGACAAAGGGCATTTTTACCAGAGAAGAAGTGAACTAAGATCCAGTAACCATGCCTAGGGATTTTAGGGGCAGCAAGGAAGAAAATTAAAACATGCCTGTGATACGGAGCTCAGTCTTCTCTCTAAAGTTAAAGCCAAGGTCACTTGTCGAGAGAGAAATGGATATAGATTCGTTGAAAACATTCTAAAAGCAGAGGCTGTTTCATCAGCCCTAGAATATTTTTAAATAAATATCTTACATAGAAAAACATTAAGTGGGGGACTGAGGTCCAGCCACGTGGTTATGTTGCAGTTTGCTAAGCCAACCCTGCAAACAACCACTCCCACCATTCCGTGTGCAGTACGGACACTGCAGTTTGTACACCTGCCATCTGGCCAGCCCAAGGCAGTTTGCGTTGCCTAGGGAGAGGAACGATCAGTAAGAGGTTAAATTCTGCATTTATTTGGACCAGAAGGATGTGACACCTAAGAAATAAACCAGAGATCTGTCTTCCAGAAACCGTGTGTGTGACCAATTTCATGTTATCTAAAATCATAATAATATATTCAAATCTTAGTAGTGATGGCTCCCTCAAAATTTCCTATACTAGCCACGTGATTTTGACTCTTTTCTGGTAACCCAATCAGAAGCAGAGGTCATCTCTGAAATGAAGGTGATAATAGTTTCCAGGTGATTCACAATGTGGAAGAATCAGGTTCACTCTACTTTTTTGAAGGCTCTTCGTTAACGTTTCTCTTCTTGTACTGTCTTTAGACACACAGGCAATGTCAGTGGCCTGATGTGAGGCTGCGTTTCTGCCCAGGATAGATGAGTGGGAGTGAAGTATGCACAATGCGTGAACACTGTAATCACATACAATCAGCACGTGATGAAAACGCCCTGGCCGCAAAAACGATCTGGATTCTTCCCAAGGTCTCAATTAGTATAGAATTGATGCTTCGGATGGTTGTTTAAATTTTCATATGAATGATATATAGTAGGCACGAAATAGCCTCTTAAGGGAAAATGAGTTGAAACTTTTTTAAGATCAGTTCATCTTTGTGGTAGAAAGAAACAGTAGAAAGCAAGGAATGCCTGCAGTGATGTGTGCTTTCCCCTCCTAGTTTCACTTCGGAATTGCTCTCCGTTTTTTCCACATTTAAAAAAAAAAACAAATGGGATTGTTATTCTATTAAAGTTGCCCCATTTTTCCCCAGGCCCTCCTCTGCCCAGCCCACCCCCTGCTCCCACAGAAGTTTTCTCCTTTTAAATAGCTTCTCTTCCATGCATGTTGATTGTCAACTGGTTACCATCGGAGTCTTCTCTTAAAAGTCAGGGCCAGACAATGCCTCAGAGTCACTCAGAACCAGACAAGGAAATAAACGCAACCCCTTTCTAAAGGACATTGTGGCGTATGTCTTCGGGACTTACAACGGTGCGTTAAATTTTTATTTCATTTACTCTGTGCAGAGGTTTTTCTCCATATGTGCCCCCCTAGTGAACAAGGAAAGCTCCCTACAAATAACTCCCAAAGTCTGTATGTATGGCTTTGCATCTTCTTTGTTCCCCTCTTCAACTAGAGCAAAGCTAGACAATCAATGAACACCGCAAAGCAAACAGAATGACTGCTTTTCCCTTTATCTCCCCGTTGTGTGTAGCCCGTGGTCCATATTCAGGAGCAGTTTGCAGTCGCTGACGTACTTACTAATACACCAAAGATACCGTATTGGGCAAAGAACAGCTTTTAGATCCAGGAGGTTGTATGATTTTTATTGTATTTTCTTTCATTGTATTTTATTGTATGTTATTTTAACCATTGCCCAAGGATACATTTTTATTGATTGAGAGAGGAAGAGTGGGGGGGATAGAAAGAGAGAGAGACATCCATGTGAAAGGAATATTGATCAGCTGCCTCCCATATGCACTCTGACTGGGTATCGAACCACAAAACCAAGGCATGTGCCCTCACCAGAATTCGACCCCACCACCTTTTGGTGTATGGGATGACATTCCAACCCACTGAACCACCCTGCCAGGGCAGTCATGTGATTTTTAAAACTTACATGAGCTGCTTGTGCCAACACCCAGACCAACTCATTCTAAAAACCCAGCTATATTTCAAATAGACTGCTGCGGCTTTGTTCCTCACTGGAGCGTGTCAGTTCATAAATCCAAACCAGTTCTCAAGTGAAACAAGTACAGCCCACGATCTGTCCATATCAGGCGGGGGATAAGGGGCAGAACAGAGCTTTCTGGGAATTATTTTATAGAGCAGGGAATAAATTTGACATGTCACACACCAAGATAGAAATAGATTTGAGGCATTGCGCCTTTTACTGTACTTCTGTATCTTTCCATGATTACTTTGTTTGTTTCATGTTATTTTTTTTGTGTTGTTTTAGCATCAATTGCACGTTCTTGTCATGCTGGGAATGGCTGGTTCCTCTTCCTCTACCAGGAGTGTCCAACCTTTTGGCATCTCTGGGCCACACTGGAAGAAGAAGAGTTGTCTTGGGCTACACGTTACATACACTGTGACAGGTAATCACGAAAAAAATCTCATCATATCTTAAGTAAATTTACAATTTTGTGTTGGGCCACATTCATAGCCATCCTAGGAAGCATGCGGCCTGTGGCCCGCAGGTTGGACACCCCTGCTAGGCTGGTCCAGACTCACCTCGGCATGCCTGGAAACACATCTACACGGGGATGCTGGTGAGGGCAGGGTGAGGGTGGTTTGATAGCTGCTCAACTCTTTAAAAATTGCCCTCCTGCTCTACAGAAGAGCCATCCTTGTTTCCTTGGTCATGTGATTCGGCATGCTCCACCACTCGCCCCAGCCGCATCCCGACTCACCCCCCAGTGAGAGCACTAGGCAATTTTGCTGTTTAAAAGGGTCTTGTCCCATAGGTGTGGCCTGAATTTGACCTACAAAAATGGGTAATTCCATGTGGCTCCAACCTAAAAGCTCTATTCAAACACCACCTTCCAGTACAGTGAAATACACTGTTAGTTCAAGAAATGTTCTTTATTCAAGGCTGTCAGATATTGCATTACCGTCACTTTTCCACAATTCGGTAATTAATAACATCGCATTACTCTTATTTATGCTTCTACCGTGACAGGAAGACATTTGGTTAGTATTTCAGACTCTGTAATTTGAGAAGAGAATTTTCCAGCCAGCTGTGGCTCATCTAGTCATTTTGTTATTATTCCCACCCAAAATGGCATTAGTAACTGTCTCAGGAGATAGACAGGTAGGGGCAGGGTTAAGTCACCCTACTTTTCCTGATAGTTTCTGGTTGGGTAACTTTTTATTACAAACAAGGTTGCAATGTGGTTTAGAGATTAATCCAGTGCCTATGTCTCCTTCCTTGGAGAAAACCGAATGCCAATTGCAGATATAATGGTGAAATAGAGAGGTATATTATCATCCATAACATTTCCCAAACCTTCCAAGATCATTTTCATCCAGTCAAATAAAGTATATGTGATTATGTGGGGCCAGTAACACAATCCCAAGCAATGTCGTCCTCTGAAATACTTTTCTGAGGAAACGACATAGGCTGTGAATTCTCAAGAGCATTGTGTTACAAAATTAATAGCTCATATAAAAAACACAAAAGGGGCTGCAGGCATCTTGGGAAACAGGGAAAATAAGCCACTACCCTAAAAGGAAACATATTTAGACAATATTTCTTTCTTTATGTGGGGGCCCAGTAATTTGATGCCTTTAGTAAATTATAGCATGGTTCTCTTATACCCTAAAAAGATCACTTAACTCTCAACCAAGACCATTTATCTTACCTAAATTACCAAGAATTCTACACCTGTGAAAGGAAGGCTTATCTAAGTACTTCCCGTGCTTTAAAATTTTATGTCTTTTTTTGTGAATTTCACAAACACAACAAAAAAAAATCAAACATTCTCTACATCTCTCGTTGTAAAAGAATCTCTAGTAGCACTCTGATAGCCATGTAAATTGATAATTGCTATTTGGTTTATAAATATTTTCTTTTTTTTTATAACTACAGACATCACGGTACGACGGAAAAAATTCCAGAGTTATGTATAGTTTTCTAACGTTCCCTCTAACTACAGGAAACCATAGACTGACTGATGCTTTACTAAATTTTTTTTCATAACGGCTTTATATTTTGAACCATAAAATGTGTAGCCCTTCTATAATGTCATCATGTTGCTTCAAACTGAACTTGATATCAGATTGCACACACTAGTCTTAGCCAGTCTTATTTCTATTGTCATTGCCTTATGTCTGGTTTACAGGGCAGCCCACATGTCCTTCAAGGAGAATACGGCCAAACTGTGGCACGTCTGTCCCACGCAGCACTGCTCAGCAATCGGAAAGCACAAACTATTAATGCGCACAGCGACCTAGGTGGATATGCCAAGAATATACTGAGTGTTTTTGGAGTCCCAGAAGATGACAGGCCATAAGAGATCACTTCTATAACATCCTTGCAGGAGTAAAATTATAGAAATAAAGACTATTAGTCATTATAAGAGGTTAAGAAGGGGGTGGAGGGTACGTGGAAGATGGATGTGGTCATAAAAGGTAACCTGGGGGCTTCTCATGATGATGGAAATAGTGTGTACCTTGACTGTGTTGGTATCCTGTCTCATATTTTACTACATTATCTACTACAGTCTTGCAAGATGTCACTACTGAGAGAAAGTGGGTAAAAGATGTATCATATTTCTCTGTATAACTTGTTACAATTGCAAGTGGGCCTACAATTACTGTATTTTGCCATGTATAATGCACACTTTTTGCCCAAATTTTTGAGGTTAAAAATAAGGATGTGCATTATACATGGGTAGGACCTGAAATATCTTGTATCTGTTCTTGTGATTTATAATTATTTGTCACATAAAACTCCTCATCGCATAACATGTTCAAAAATAAATGCTAAAATTCCTTTAAAGTACAAAGAATAAGTATCTAAATATAAACAAACAAACGAATGAATAAATAAATCATTGAACTAGAAAATTAAAACGAAAGATTTTTTTCCTGAAAGTTTAGGCCAAAAACATGGGTGCGCATTATACACAGGAGTGCATTATACATGATGAAATAGGGTACTACAAAATAAAAAGAGTTTAAAAAGGAAAAAAACACTGAGAAATTAAGTTTTAGAGTCAGTGCTGCCAGCTTTTTCTTTATAATTCTGGTGTTCGTGCCTGCTTGGGGAAGCTCCCCTCTTCTTTTGCCAAGATTAGAAAAATCTTCCTCTGTCTAATACTTTGATACTTTTAATTTTAAAGGGCAGAACTTCTCTCTTTTTGGATGTTCTGCAATCTGGCGATCTACGGGCTTCCTCATGCTGCGTCATACCACAGGCTTCTGGGTAAACATCAGACGCACACACGCTCTTTTTCATAACGCCTGGTGCCTTACCTTCAGTCTCTGAGACAAGGGCCAGTACTGGTATATCTACATTCTTTCTTACATACCAAAAACAACGCATTTGACAAGTAGGATGGATTTTGTAAGCTCTCAAAGGAAATTGCCGCTAAAGTACTTCATTCTTCCAATGTACCAGAAGTGTTTTCATAAGTAAAACCTAAACACTTAATGAGGAGGTTAGTCATCAGTCCTAAGAGCAGACCAGACAGTCTTCAAGCCGAAGTTCTGCTGCACCATCATCTGGTTCAGGTTGCCCCGTGCCGTGGAGCCAGTACACCCAACCCCAGACAGCACCGTGAACGTGGACTACACCCTGCACAGCTTTGGGCGGCAGCCCTTTGAAGTCAGCCAGGTCATGCTTGGGCCCGTTTCCTCTCTGCAGTTACAACACCAGGCGCTACAGGCTATGGCTCTGTCACAGAAGGAAAGCTTTGGGTGGCAGGAGGAAGGGTGACTGGGAAAGGCAACAAAGAAGGCTTGTTGAGAGGATGTGGCTAAGGCAACCTCCTTCCAAACAACATCCTGGGCAGGCATTGCACTGTGCTGAGGAGGGAAAGAAAAGCCCTTTCTCTACCCCCGCACTCTTATTCTCTGAATCTAAGTAGGGCCCCCAATGACCCAACACAGAAAAAGAGAAAGGCAGGACAGGAAGCAGACCCAGAGCAGAAAGGCAGCCGCAGGGCTCGCCCTGCCTGGCCCCGGGGCCTCCCTGACATTTGGAACTCAGTCTCCCTGACGCTCTACAGCCAACATTGCAGAAGTGCAGCCTGCGGAGATCAAAGCAAATCCAATAACCCCAGGCTGCTGGTGAGCTGCAGAAACAAGAAACACGTGATCGTCATGAGCAGGCTGGTGACCACAGACTTGGAGTCCTGCTAAATAT
Organism: Macrotus californicus; assembly: GCA_007922815.1. NCBI lineage: Eukaryota > Metazoa > Chordata > Mammalia > Chiroptera > Phyllostomidae > Macrotus > Macrotus californicus. The sequence continues at coordinate 7,782 of VMDR010020152.1, forward strand.
ATTACTTAAATTTCCATGAGCGATGGTAAAAACAAAAATCAAAAACAAACAAAGATTGAACCCCAGCGCCATTATTTAATTACCTTGAGGAAACACAAAAATGACATCACGTCAAGGCTACCTAGTCAAAAAGAGTAACCGTCTTTATACACTGGACCAAGAGAACATCCTCAAAATGTTTGATTGTGAAGGCCGATCGTAATGGGAATTGCCGAGAGCTCCTAGGATACAGCGTGCCCATCCCGTTCTAAACAGAGGCACCATCCGGGAGGCAGGATGGCTTTTCTCAGCTTCGTTTGCCCCCTGGTGAAAATGAATGTGTACCCAAGTTAAAGACAGAAGTGAACGTAAATGAAAGAAATTCTTAATGGAAATCTAGCTTTTTCACCCAGGTTATCATAGAACGAATGAAACCCATGCACTTCTCAAGCAATCCAAACATATTCCTTCCAGTAAACTTGACACTGAGAACCTTCTGTTCATGTTTTACGGATTTAAAACTGAGATTATTTGTGCAAGGAGACAGCGTTCCAGAAGCTGCGTTCGGTTGAAACGCCACCCGTACCTTTGATTTAGGGTCTGTCTTTGGGCTCAGAGTCCAGAGCGCCTTCACAGGGAGGTGCCTCACATGCCTGCGAATTCAGAGATTACTGGGATGCAAACCACGCCTCGCGCCTGCAGTCTGATTTATGTTTCATACCAGGACTATTCGCAGTGAATCTGATTTGAAATGAGCAGGGGATGAAAATATTTTTTTGGAATGTGAAATGGAGATTGGGATGGGAGGGCTTGGTTTCCTCCTAGGGGAGTTTCTACACAAAAATTGCATGCTAGCCACAACACTGATTGCAAAATCCATACTCTCTCTGTGGAATTGCTCAAAGTTACCTCCAAAGCAGTCCTTGTCCTCTGTTCTTCTCTGGTTTTAGTTACTGTGATAGCAACAATATTAATAATAGCTGCCCCCTTTTGAGCATTTGTGATAGGCCAAACACTATCACATATACAAAACCATGGAGTCCTCACCCTGAGAGGTTACTATTATTATATCACTTAAAATATAAAGAAATTGAGCTTTGTAAAAATGGAACAACTCCCCAGTATCACAGAGTCCTTACCCGAAAAAGGCAAGAGCTGATTCTGGTCATCAGCCTCCAAAACCTGTGCTTGAGGACTAAGCTAGACCACTCTTGTTTTTTTGTTTTAATTTATTTATTTTTAAATCTTACCCAATGTTTGTTTTTTTTTTGTTTTTTTTTTTTAGAGTGAGCAGAAGAGAGAGAGAATCATTGATGTGAGAAACACGCCTCTCCTATGCACCCCGACGGGGGACCAAACTTACAACCTTTTGGTTTATGGGACGATGCTCCAATCGACTGAAGCACCGGGCCAGCGCTAGATGGCTCTTCTCAATGTTCTGTCCCCAGTGTGTGCACTGCGGGGACTAGGGAACACCTCTCAGATCCGGGACTTCAGAGACGACTCCACATTCCCCGAAACACGCCACACTGGTGAGTTTTCACTAGACGGTGGTGGAAAGATCGCTTTTTCTCAAATGAATGTTTCCTAAACACACCTCACTTACTATTTAGACAACACTTCCCTCGTGGGCCGTTTTTAGTCACCACAAACATGTTTAAAGTACTTGCTAAACATGTTATTTGTATTAATTTGGATAATATCACCTAAGAATTGATATCACTGTTGTCCCAGCTGGACGGCTGAGGAAAAGAACCTTCCTGAGAGCCCCGGCTGGTAAGCAGCAAAGCCAATATTCACACAAGGCAACATGGCCCTGAACTGCACTGAAGGTCCCCTGATGTGTCTCAGTGGGAGCCACAGGCTGGATATTCTGTTCTGGGCCCCAAGGAGGCCTCCATGAACCAAGGCAACTGAGTCCCTGTCCTGGAGCTAGCAGCCTGGCGTGGGAGACAGAGATTAATCACATCGATACATGTCTGTGATTACAAACTGTTGTAACATGTGCAGGAAAGGAAGAGGGAGCTGAGAGAATGCAACAGGGACTGTCTGGGGCGGGGCCAGCAGAGCAAGTCTCCGTGGGAAGCTAAGTCTAAGCTGAGACCCGACCTGAGGAGGGAACTGGGCACATGAGGCTCTGAGCCCAGAAAAGGGAGCAGGCCAAAAATCAGGGAAAATTAGAGGCCATGCTGGCAACCCGCTCATTCCTCATTACTTTAAAGTTATGGGCCATGCGACACTGTGGCTCACTCTATCTGTTTGTCCTCCCCATAGGCTGACAATGAAATAATAGGTCCCACAGGACCTGCAAGGAAGGGATTCAGACACCCATTTGTCAATGTCCAATCTCTCACCAATCATGGGGGTACACCAGTTTCACTGGAAAAGCTGTCATGATGCTCTGCATCTACTCCCTTGCCCTGTCTCTTTCACAAAAGGAAGAAGAGGGGTGTCTTACCTCCACACCTCAAGCTCTAGTGTGGGGCTCTCGGCAACTACTCAGTAGACTGTTATTCAACTCAGCTGAAATATCTAAAGGCAAGAGGCCAGGGCTCAGCCGTGCCACAGAGCAGCATTCAGAGGAAGTCAGTGGCATTGGAAATGAACTTCACTTTCACATAGGCAAGGATGTAGGAGAGGTTCCCATCCACCACACGTGGGTGTTGTGAGAGCCAGGCTGGAGCCGGCTTCAAAGAGACCTTGCTCAAGAGGTTTACCACAGAGAGTCTTGTGGGGTGGAGGCCCCATGCAGGGGCTGAGAGTTTGTGCCGCTGAGTGGACAGTCCACCCCACATCATAGGACTGGCCACTGGGGGTTTCCAGTAGGGAAGTGTCCTAGAAACCACAACATGCATCCCAAGGGAAAGGCCTGTGTCTGGCCTCGTGAACATCAAGGACAGATCGTAAACATACCAGTCTGAATACTGTGTATTTTCTTGGCTTCTTCTTCCCAATTCAGAAGGAGACAGAAGCCTGGGATAGTCGGCAGGGATTGGAAAAGTAGAACAAGATGGGGATACAGACAGAAGCATTCCTTCTCCCTCCCTAGTGAAGTATTCAGAAAGTGGGGATGGGCCCTGGCTGAGTGGCTCAGTTGGTTGGAGCATCATCCCATACACCAAAAGGGTGAGGGTTCGATTCCTGGTCAGAGCACATACCTAGATTGCCGGTTCAATCCCCAGCAGGGCACATGCGGGAGGCAACTGATCAATGTTTCTCTCTGACGTCAATTGAACAAAGAGAGGGGAGATGAGGAGCACTTTAAATCTGACTAAAGGTCTGAATTTCAGTAGTACATACAACTGAGTCCCGTAAAGCCTTGAAATGAGACTGTCCCTGTGACAGTGTCCCAAGGTGGGAGGTCATGGTAGAGAATGGTAGCAGTGGGCAGGCGAGAAGTGGTCAGATTCTGAAGATATTTTGAGAGAGAATTTTCTAACTGGTAGATCTGGGATGCGGGAAAAAGAAGTTAAAGTTGAATCCAAGGTTTTGGGCCTGAGCAGGTGAATTTTTGGAATGACTAAAAACTGACAAGGGAAGGCTTTTGGTAGCACAGACTTTGGGTCCAAGGACAGCTGTGGACACTGTTAACTGTGACATGTCCATGGGGTCAAGTGGAAAACCCACCCCAGAGATGACTGGGTACACAGATCCAGAGTCCAAGACGGAGGTCCAGGCTGGAGCCACAACTTTGGGAGGAAAAAACGAGAGCTGTCTGTCTACACCTTGTGATAAGGGCCCTGATAGAAGAGAAAAATCAGCCAGTTGTTAACCAGTATGAAGGAATCATGAGGTGTCTAGAAGCTTAAGTGGAAAAGAAAACAAGTAATAAATTTGCACAGAACCAGAATAGAGATTTCTGTCAAATCTCGCTATTCAAAGAAATCCTTCATATATATTTTACATGCGTGTGTGTACGCACATACACATTGGTCATTTGGAAAGATTTCTTCAACAATGGCTACTTTTTAAAAGATGTTCTGGGTCTTTTTGTCTGGATTTTTGCTTTGTCAAATTTCTTAATATGAGAAATATGTGTCTTCCAGACTCAAGGGCAGGACAGAAAGCCTAGAGTGAGGGGTAGCTTGAAAGTGGGCGAGAAGCTCTCTCCCCTCAACATAAAAAAAAGAATGTTCTCCCACTAACCCTCTCTCTCACTTCGTCTAGTCGTCCTTCCTCTTGGCTGACATGATACTCTGTCAACCACATAATCAGATCAGATGGCCTTAGGAAGGTAAGCAGCCCACGGGCCAACAGTCTTCCTACGGCGCACGCAGGGCGCCAGGAGCCAATTCGCCCGTTTTACCAGGAGAGCCTCTTCGTCATACCACCCTAATAAGCCTTCATTAGAGCCCAGTCGCTTCTGTAGCTCTTGGCAAAATCACCAGCACAACATTTTTCTGGTGGAGAAAAAGAAAGAAATGTCCAAATCACTGTTATCAGTGAAGCCAAATATAGTGCCTTTTGTCCCTTAGGAGTTGGGGTAAAGTCCTTCTCTGGCCATGCCTTTCAAATCTGAGCCCCACCTATCAGTTAAATACAGACAAAATGATTTTTTTTTTTAGAGAAGAGGGTTAATTTCTTTAACCCAACCACTCAGTTAAGAATATTTGTGGAGTCCCCTCGATGTGTAAAGTGTGATTTAGTTATCCATAATTTAAGAACTCCGAGTTGCCTTCCTGCCATTGTTCCTTGGAGAACCCTCTCACCGCAATAAAGAGAAATGTAGTCTCCATCCCCGTAGCCCAGACACAGAAAATTGCAGCTAGAGGTCAGAGGGGCAAATGAAATGTCACCCTGACCCAAGGGTTTGGAAAGAAGATAAAATTTCCATTATGAGAAAATGAAGGGTCAAACTGCTCGGTCCACTCCTGGGCTAACGGTGTTCCCGTGAAGGATGGGGCCCAGCACACAGCGAGGAAAGACAGTCTGTTCATTTGAATTCCAGACTGGAGGTGAAGGGACGAGCTAGACTCTTGCGTCCTCAGCAGTCCTATAGCTCTGAGACAGTGAGTAATTAGGGCGCAGAAAACAATGGAACATGGGAAAATCATAGAAATGAGAATCCACACAGTCAAGCAAAGGGAAACGTTGGTAATATATTTAAACTCAGAGGATTGAGCTTTGACCGAGAAGGCAGTGGAGGAATTGGTTCCAAGTCAGGCTGGGAGGGTTGTTTATTTTGTCTTGCTCGACTCAGAGCTAATGAACCTAATGACTTTAAATGTTCCTAAATTATTCCCCAGGCTTGGTTCGGTTTTATATTTGGACCCCGGTTTCAATGGCAAACGCTGATCTAATTAGCATTCAGTCAACCCAGCCCTCAACTTGCCAGCATCGTGGCCTTCCGTCAGTGGGTGCTGCCAATTATACTCCCGCCTCCAAAACATTTCCAAATTATAACATCCTTTTAGAATTACGAAAGTGCAGTTTCGGTGTTAACTGTGCTGCCTTCTTTTTCCTTTTCACTTCTTTTTTTTTTTATTTACTTGCTTTTTTTAGGCATATGTAGTATCTCTACTGACCAGAGCATTCAATGAACTAGAATGGCTCCGTCTTCAGAAAAGGGCTGTCCAATAGAACTCCCTGTATGGATGAACACGTTCTGTACCTGTGTTGTCCAGTGCAGTAGCTGCCAGCCACATGGGTCTCTTAAGCACTGAATATATGGCTAGCATGTCTAAGGAACTGAATCTTTAATTTAATCATTTGAATTCATTTAATTTAAACTTGATTTTGTTTTATTTTAAGGTCTTTCTAATTTATTTATTTTCCTAAATAATTTTTTTTCAATTGCAGCTCGCATAAAATATTATATTACTTTCAGGTGTACAACCTAGTAATTAGACATTTATATAACTTGCAAAGTGATCACCCCAATAAATTTAGTACCCCCCCCCGACACCATACACAGACTATTATTGACTACATTCCCCGTGCTGTACTTTACATCCTCCTGACTATTCTGTAACTACCAATTGGTACTTCTTAATTCCTTCCCCTTTTGCACCCATTCCTCCAACCCCATCTCATCTGGCAACGGTCAGAAGGTTCTCTGTATCTACAAGTCTCTTTTTGTTCTGCTTGGATCCTTTATTTTGTTTTTAGATTCCACATAGAAGTGAAATTGAAGATCTACATGTGACTCGTGGCCACTGAATCATTGGACAGTGCTGCCCTAGAACAGCGGAGAAGTCCTGTGTATTGTTAGTCTATAGACAAATACTGCCTTTGCGTGTAAATGTGCCTGCAAAACACAGTAGTTATTTTCATACTGCAAGCAGGATAAACTTACCTTCTTTTATACGGCTTGAGGTGCACCGTAGGCAGGCCTGCTGTGCAAATGTTGACAAAGTAAGGAGTGTTAGTTTTGTAGGGCCGCCCTACCAAAAATTGGGTAGCTTAAAACAATGCAAAGGTATTGCCTCAAAGTTTGGGAGGCTAGAAGTTTAAAGTCAAGAGGTCGGCAGGGCCACACTCTTTTGGACAGCTCTCAAGAAGAATCCTGTCTGGCCTCTTCTAGCTTCTGGCTTTTGCCAGCAACCTTTGGAGTTTGTTGGCATGTAGATGCACCACTCGAATTATATGGCTGTCTTCCCCTGTGTGTCTTCACATCGTTTGTCGTCTGTGTCTGTCTGTGTGTCCAAATTTCCTGTTTTTAGAAGGATACTACTTATATGGATTAGGTCAACCCTAATGACTTCATTTTAAGTTGACCTCCTCTGTAAAGACCGATTTCTATGTACTCACACTCAGAGGTGCCGAGGATTAGGACTTCAACATATCTTGTTTGGCGAGACACAATTCGACCCATAACATTCTATTATAGTGATAATTTCCTTGTATAGAAGAAGTAGGCAGATCTCTGGGAGCTGAAATGGCCCCTCTCCCATTCCAATCCTAAAAGGTAGCAGCACCAAGTCAGAGGTCGATGTAAACAGCTTTGACCATGCAACTCTGAGCAGCAGGTGCGGAGAAGCCTCATCTACCCATGATGAACCCTTCCTGGTATCTTTTCTGGTTGGGTTGGCAGTAAACTGAGGAGCAAGGAACTTTGAATGGAACCCCAGCGATGGAACCAGACCAGCCTCTATGGTCTAGCCTGCACAGTGCTCCTGCTTTCAAAACTCGCCACTACTCACAGCTTCCCATGTAGATGAAGGTAGTTTAGGTGAAGGAAACCTTTCCTTTAAAACAATAGTGCACTTGCCCTTCTCTCTTCTTGTCTTTCCCCCATTTCCCTCCGCTAAGTCAATCTGAAGTGTCCACTGGTTCTTTTTGTCAAGCAGCAGCCTTCCACTACTGGGCATGGTGTTTCACATTCATCCAGACCTTGGGAACTTTTCAACATTATGTACCAGCCAAGGGCAACAGCCTCCCCCAGATGAAGTGTGATCTCGGTGGCAGCTCAGAAAAAGCCACTGGCCTTGATGAACTGGGTTGCTGCAAGCTTTCCTGGTGAAGTTGGAGACCTGAGACTGTGTGAGGATGGAGGAGGAGAAGAGGGTTGGTGTTAAGCAAGCAAGTTGGAAAGCCACCCAGGAAAGGGAGAAGCATGGGAAAGGACTGGAGAGATGAGTTTTGCCAAGGTAGTTCAAAAAGAACTTTGAAACACAGAACAAGAATGAGGCCCTAACGGGAGATGAGATACTGAGGAAACCACTATGGTAGCATGAGGAGAAGGGGAGAGGGTGGGAAAACAAAAACAGAGAAGGCCATTCGATCAACTTTGAAGGGCTGAGGTAGATGACATCAACCAGAATCTCAATAATACTTTGTAGGGGAATAGTTGGGTTGAGTTAGACAGTGAGCTCCTGAGAGCAACAAGAAAAGAATGCCTTATAAGTCTTTCTATAACAGCACCTAGTACAGTGCCTGGTGCAGGGATGTGGTCCAATAAATGTTACATAAATAAAAAAGCAAATGAATTTGTGAATCATTGTATTCCTAGACGTTCATTGGGAGAGGGAGAGGGATAGCCCAAGAAAGATATTTGGTAGTAATTGACAAAGCATGAAGAACAAAAATAATCTTCAGGAGTATTGAATAAATAAGTGAAGAAATGGAGGAATGAATGAATAGAAAGGTCCAAAACAGCTGAGGTTTTTTTACCGGAAACGTTGGTGTTATGTCAGCTGTTAAGATAGAACCAGAGTAGTAAGTCTCATGTGCTGACAAATGCCCACAATCACCCCACAGACGTGTTCTGTATTACTTCCACAGGATAAAAGAGTAGTTTTTATAAAGGAAATCTCCAATGTACATAAAATCCATTGGATTGTGACCAATAGAGACTCAGGCTTACCGCAGTCCGCACCGTTCTCTACTGTCTGTTCATAGAATCCACTTTACCCACGTGGGAAGGGCTAGTAATCCACCAGTACAGTTTATCTGAATGACTAGTTAGGCTATCAAGGGACTTCATATTGTTTGACAAGTCAACATTATTGTGTGCCTTCCAAATGTACCCCTGCCTCTCCAGTTGTCCCAGACTCTCCCCTGGGGATCCTCCATATCTCCCCAAGATCCAGGAAGAAAAGGAGAAATGCCAGGTATCAGAGGAGTCTAGTGGACCGTGCTCTATGGTCAGCATCTGCTCTGATTGGTAAGTGTTGGTACCACATCCATTATTAAATTTTACTAATAGCATCCCTGCACGAGGTCACCTGCCTATGCCCTACAGGCATTTGCATTTGTCACCTCTGCTTAAATGTTGGCTACCTCTCCACCTCATCTATAAGTACTTATCTGAAGATCCTCTCTTTCTTCTGCTCCCCCATATAGCTCAAAATAGTTGGCTCATGTTACCTTTAGATCGTGGCTTTGTTATAGCCCCATTCCCATGGAGGGCCTGAGCAGCTTCTAGGCCAAGCTCTCAGCCTCTCTAAATCCCTGCATTGCTGGCTGTCAATCTGCAGGATGCCTTTTCCCCAAGCAAACCCCTCTGCCCCCTGTCTCTGGGCCTCCACCCACACCACAGTTACTGTTTATTACTATATTTGAATCCTAGATTTTGGGATACTCTTTGTTACCTAAAATTTAGGCAAAATAAAGCAAGAGGATGAAGGCTTTATTACAGAAAAAAATCCCATAGATTAAAAGATTATCAGCACTTTCCTAATAAAACGTGAACAATCAGCAGACACAAAACAAAATCTGAAATGTAATTTTTCTGTCCTATTTTCTGCATAAGCAAAAAAATATCTAGAGGACTAGACTCTCCATCTTAATCCCGGGCTCCTGTAGTGGCCAGTTTGGCTGCCTTACAAAATAATAAGCATTTGCTTCAGAGGCTATTTAAAGGAAATAAGAAGGCATAAAACCTCAATCACTCAATATGGTTTGTATTAGAATAAATTCATTACTCAAAACCTAACGTGATCAGAGCCCTGCTAAGCGGCTGGCAAGCAACAGCTGTTGACATGGTCCAAACCCTAATCAGTTATTTGCAACAAGTGACCATTTAATAACCATTCCCATTTATCTTTGCTCCTTCAGCCGAATGGAGGAGGGAGAGAGAGAGAAGAACCCTCAGAGGGGATAAAAAGAGTTCCATGCTCTTTTTTTTTTCTCTTTGTGAGTACAAGAAAACATATCCACATGCAAAGAAAAATTCTCGGTCAGACCCTGAACAGTGAAAGTTAAGTCGCTCTTTACATCCCTGAAACCGGTTTTAAAGAGGAGCTGACTTACTGCTGTGGCCCCAAGCATGGAAATATTGGGTGTGGAGACTTGGTGTCATGATGCATTTCTTAAAGAGAAAAACTCTTTTTTCTCTTACAACTGGTATAACACTATAAAATTACAACATATCAATTTTAAAAATGTTCCCTTCTTATGGTATCAGAAGGGCGCTTTAAATATTGGGGGATGGACCACTCTGTAAGTTATATGGATGTCTAGACAGTATGCGGTACACCTGAAATTAATACAAAATAATACTGAATGTAAAAAGAAAGAGAGAGAGAAGGAGGGAAGGAAAGAAGGGAGGGAGCGGGGAAGGAAGGGAAAGAAAGAA
>VMDR010020153.1:0-17791 GCA_007922815.1 Macrotus californicus
GTTATTTTTATTCCATTTTATGATTCTTCCCCCTTTGTCAAATATTAGTTGACCATAGAAATTTGGGTTTATTTCTTTGCTCTCTATACTGTGTTCATGGATTGGAAGAATTAACATCATCAAAATGTCCATACTACCCAAAGCAATTTATAGATTCAATGCAGTCCCTATTTAAAAAATAGCAATGACGTATTTGACAGATATAGAACCAACATTTCAAAAATTTATATGGAACCATAAACGACCCTGAGTAGTGCAGCAATTTTGAAAAAGAACAAGGTAGGAGGGATCACAATATCTGATATTGAACTATATTACAGGGCCACTGCAATCAAAACAGTCTGGTACTGGCATAAGAACAGATACATAGATCAATGGAACAGAATAGAGAGCAAAGAAATAAACCCAAATTTCTATGGTCAACTAATATTTGACAAAGGGGGAAGAATCATAAAATGGAATAAAAATAACCTCTTCAACAAATGGTGTTGCGGGATCTGGACAGCTACATGCAAAAAAATAACAAAAATAAACTCAAGGTGGACTTAAAAGACTTAAAAAGACTTATTTAAAAGACTTAAATATAAGTTGTGACACCATAGAAGTCCTAGAGGAGAAGATACTCAGGAAAATCTCAGATATTCCATGCAGCAATATTTTCACTGACATGTCCTCTAGAGTAAGGTACATAAAAGAAAGAACAAACAAATGTACTTCGTCAAAATGAAAAGCTTCTGCACAGCTAAAGAAAACATCAGCAAAACGAAAATGGAACCAACCTTATGGGAAAATATATTTGCCAATGATACCTTGGACAAGGGTTTGATCTCCAAAATAAATGAAGAACACACATGACTCCACTCCAGGAAGACAAACAACCTGATTAAAAAATAGACAAAGGACTTGAACAGACACTTCTCCAAGGAGGACATACAGAGGGCCCAGACACATATGCAAAGATGTTCAGCATCACTAGCCATCATAAAGATGCAAATTAAAACCACAATGAGATACCACTTCACACTGGTCAGAATGGCCATCATAAACAAATCAACAAACAAGTGCTGGTGAGGATGTGGAGAAAAGGGAATCCTAGTGCACTGTTGGTGGGAATCCAGACTGGTGCAGCCACTGTGGAAAACAGTATGGAATTTCCTCAGAAAACTAAAAATGGAACTGCCTTTTCACCCAGCAATTCCACTGCTGGGATTATACCCTAAGAGCCCTGACACACCAATCCAAAAGAACCTATGCACCCCAGTGTTCATAGCAGCACAATTTACAATAGCCAAGTGCTGGAAGCAACCTAAGTGCTCATTAGTAAATGAATGGATCAATAAACTATGGTACATTTACATAATGTAATACTACGCAGCAGAAAGAAAAAAGGAACTCCTACCCTTCACAACAGCATGGATGGATCTGGTGAGCATTATGCTAAGTCAAATAAGCCAGGCAGTGAAAGACAAGTACCATATGATCTCACTTAGAAGTGGAACCTATTCAACAAAACAAATAAGCAAGCAGAATATAACCAGAGACATTGAAATTAAGAACAAACTGACAGTAACCAAAGGGGAGCGTGGAGGGGGATAACATGGAAAAGAAGGGGAGAGGTTATCAGGGAACATGTATAAAGAACACATGGACAAAGCCAAAGGTGGGTAGGATTGAGGGTGCGAGGTGGGGAGGGGTGTGGTAGAAGAGATTGATGGGGGCAAAATGGAGACAACTGTACTTGAACAACAATAAAAAAAGAGAGAAAACATGTGTATAATTTATGTGTGTATACATATACACACACACTATACATAGGTGTCTATAACAAATGTATTCAATCTATATACACATACATATAAACATGCACGCTAAGACATGTATATATTATATAATACATGATTATGTATACATGTATATTAATACAATATATTACAGCTATGCAGTACATATACAAACATGTTATATATATACATTATATCACACATGTGCACATTATATATGCACATACTCCTATATTCATGTATATATACATATACACATGTCATATATATTCCTATATTTATATACTCCCATATAATTACTTGTTGACTATACCCACTACAGTCAAGTCCTGGCAAGAAGAAAGCCCTACACCTGGGTGCCAGAGCATAGAAGCTCAGGCCCTTGCAGGATGATCACGAGAGGAAAAGGTATGCTTATGGTGTGTATGGACCTTTTTCAGGCCAAAAGGACTTCGCGTGAGAGGAACCTGCTCAGGGCTCCCCAGACTGTCCCTTTGGCTCCTTGAGTACCTTCTGCTGGCCAGAGGCACCCTGTGGCTTGCTCCATACCTGGGGTGGGGGATGGTACTGGTGAAGGAGGGCTGAGGGTCACAATTGGACAGGCCCATTCTCCATTTCAGAGGCAGAACCTGGGTATGAATTAGGTCCTTAAGTCTCAGAAGAACCGTGAAGATCACTGAAGTGACTCCAGGCCTCTTGCTCCTCACCATCCAGGTGTGGCCCATGGACTAACAGCACTGATATCACCTGAGGGCTCATTAGAACTGAAGACTCACAGGTCCTGCCCCAACTGCCTGAATCAGGACTGCATTTTGACAAAGAAACCCACGAGAGAAGGGCTGGTGTAGAGGAACTTGGGATTCTGTTTCCTGCCTCAGCAGCTCGTGGCCCTGAGATGGAGCAGAGACCCCAGTGGGGCAGGATCACACAGAGCATCATTTCTTCTCTGGGACCTGTGCTTCTGAAAGATGAGGGAGCTTGAGGTAGAATTTCTGAGCCCATACCTGCAGCCATATCACCCATTATATAAGGAAGAAGACAACATGGTTGGAAGCCCTGGAGCCTCCTCAGCTCACACTAATTTCAGAGACAAGGAGATACTTCACAGACTCATGGTTAGGTCTGGCATTTGTCTCATCCAGATGAGGAATATGGAACAAGTGATCCAAAGGGGGCTCTTTTGTCCCACTAAGTAACAAGGTCACGTTGGGGAGCCAGACAGCCTGTCTGGTCTTGCACACATGTCTTCAGGTGTCTGCCTGAAGGGTGTACTTGGGGCTTCGGGGCTTCCGAGAGGGCAGCACAGCACCTGGCCCCACTGCTTCCTTAGTCAGTGAATGACTTCAGCAAAATGAGCGTTTCTGGAGCTAGGTTATGAGCTCCTGATGGTGGAGTCTGAAACAAGGGCTTGGGGAAGTAGAATTATAGATGTGGGACCCCGAGATTCTGTGTCCTGATTCAGGAGCCATCAGTCCCGTGACTGTGTTTATGATATATCACAAGAGCCCTCACAAGTAGAAGGGGCCGCCAGGGAGATTAGAAGGGTGACAAGGACCTGGCACACCGTTGCTCGTTTGCAGGTGGAAGGGCCATGCAAGGAGGAATGTGAGTGGCCTCTAGGAGCAGTGAGCAGCCCTTGGCCCCGAGCCAACGAGGAAACAGGACTCAGCCGTGCAACCACAGGAACCGCCATCGGCCAGCAACCTGAGTTTGCGTGGGAGTGGTTCTCCCAGGGCCTCTGAGAAGAACCACTGCCCTGCCTACACCTCGTTTTCAGCCTGTGAGCCTCTGAAAATCCAGCCAGGTGTGCCAGACTGCTACCCTATGGAACATGGAGCTGTTCAACAGGTGTCCTTTTAAGCTGCTAAAACCGTGGTAATCTGGCAATGAACATGAGAGTTTACAAGGGAGGAACAGAGTGTCTGCTCATTTAATCCTTAAAATGTTTTTGTTCTGGTTGATAGGGAAGAAGGTTGCCAAGAAATACATTGACAGGTAGCAAAATGGATAAAGACCCAGTATATATATTTTCCAGCAAGACTACCTACTAACAAATAATGATTTAACTCTCGCTTGGCAGTTTAGGGGTTTGAAGCGTAGAAATCAGGGTGATGTTTTCTAGTTAGTTTTGGTAAGCACTGAGGGTTTCCAGGAGGAGTTCTGGTCTGAGTTTTACTTACTGTCTCCTGGACACAAAAAGAGCTTGTGCCTGAAAATAAAACGTGGCTCTGATACTGTGCACCCATGTCCCAACATTAAAAGGCCATTCAAGTAGATCAAGCAATCCTTCATAATTTAAAGTCTTCCTATAAATTCAAACTTCCTGAAGAAGTTACACTTGTTAATTAAGTCTCGCATACTGGAAAGTGAAAGTGAATTGGATCAGTACACTCTTTCCTGAAACAGTCAGAAGCTTCTGGAAAGTCTAGAAAATAGGCAGAGTTCTTTGGCCTTGAGCCACCTGTTCCACTAATGGTGGTGTTGGTGGGGGACAAGGTCACTGGAATGGCCAAGTCTTTGTTGGAGGTAGCAGTCAGGGGGCAAGGACACCACCCTGGTGGCTGGGGTCCTAAAAGCTCTTCCAGGCTTTGCTCCTCCCCTTTGAGGTATCAAAGAGATTTCCTCAACCAGCCCCTCTGTATGAAATTTAGCTGGGTCGGAATGCTTTTTGCCCAGGTATGCATCTCCTGTATTGCCTGCCCTGGAAACAGCAAGTCCTGACAGGGAGGAGAGACCTAAATAGGGGTGAGAGGTAGGAAGTGAGAAGAAAAACAAGGCCAACTTGGAGGGTTGCACATGTTTGTTCCCCAGGGCTGACCTTAGCAGGACATCCCCCTGTCAACCATAATGGGATGGGTAAAGGTGGGTGAAGTGTCTCTTCTTGTGTGTCCAAGCTGCTTTACTGATGTGAGTCATATGTATTTTCTCTTTACCACCAAAAGGTCCCTCAGAGCAGCTAAGAGAAGGCTTTCCTCCACATATTATAAATTTGGTCCAAGAGCCCACATTGCAACCAATGAATACACATTGCCACCCTGATCATCTTCAGACCCTCTACAACAGTTTTGCCCACTGCAGATGTTAATATAAATATTTCGATGTTCATACAGAGATATTTCTTTGAAACAAATGACAGAAAGATCATCAAAGTTAAGGGCATCTACTCAGTGGTCTTGAAATAGCCCCCAACCCCAGCCCAGACATAGGACCTCTTACAGGGGGGGTCGAATGGCGTGTATGGTCCTTCATCATCATCCTCATCCTCATCTTCCTCCTCATCATTCTCGTTGTTCTCATTGTCCTCATTCTCATTCTCCGTCTCATTGCCAGCCTCGGCAACAACATCGTCCCTTCGAGTCCCATTCACGCCCCTGTCTGGAGCACTGCTGGGCCCTGTCCCATTCTCCACGCTGTGCTTAACTGGGATTTTGATGGCCACCTCAGATTCTCCATTGGTGTAAGCCCTGCTGTTTATCAGTCTTTGTCTCTGGAAAGAAAAAGGCACATTCTCACCATGGTCAGAGGGACTATAAGTCTTTACACCCAGAGCATGAGCTATTGGGATCTTTTCCAGGCAGCTGACATGGAGGTGCTTTCAGAATACTCTCCAGTCAAGTCTTAAGAGATTCCTCAAAGTAATAACCAACTCGGACAACCTCCCTCTGGGAGGAGGGATTAACCTTTCATGACCCACTGGAACTTGCAAATCACTTAGGAGGAAAATTCCCATATCTCAGATGGACACTTGTTTACTATTAGGGTTCTGCATTCTCTGTGCCCTGTGATGTTATCTTTCTTTTCCAGATTTTAGGAATCTCTTGCTCTATATGTGAGCCAGCCATACAAATGTGTTTGGAATAGTGTACTAATAAGGCTGCCACTTCAGAGAAAGGAATATACAGGAAAATTCAGGTCAGAGACTCAGCACTATTTTAAACGAAAGCAACTTTGATATGCAACTACTTCTATTCCAGTTCACATCAGAGGGCTCCATTCAAATGGGAGATGAAAGAAAAAGGTACATTGAAGGGGACAGGGTTTTTTTGTGTGTGTGTGTGTGTAACTGAGAACTAGACCATGTCTGCCAATATGTGGAGGAGGAACAAGGACCAGGATGCACATCTGGCCCCGCGAGCAATGATACTGAGAAGTGGCTGAGGGATAATGTATTAAACATTGAGTTAGTTACTTCGACTTTCAGGCCAGGAAACTTTCCTTCCCAGTTTCCCACCCCTGTCCAGTGGCAAATGGGTTGTGCTTTCCCAGATACCTCATTGATCAACATGCGACTGGCCATGGAGAGTCTGGTCTTGGGGGGAAAGTGGCTGGTGATCATGATTCGAAGGCCAGCCTCAGAGAAAGACAGCTGGTGTGGGTAGGCCGACAGCAGCTCATCCACCATGATCACCGATGCTTTGCGGTGGAAATTGGCTAAGGAGATTAAAAATACAAAATAAAAATATTGAGGCTAGGACCAGGAACGAGATATTCATTTAGTCTTCCTTCTCTTCCTTTTTCTTCTTCCCTCCTATCTGCCTTTCTTCCCTTCTTTCCTTCCTTTCTTCCCTCTCTCCTCCCTATCTGCCCATGCATCCATCCACCCATCCATCCAGGGAGGGCTGAGCAAAATTTGGAGAAGAGCCAAAGTCTACTTTTTGGGGCTCACTGATAGCTCTTTTGAAATGATGAAACAATTTAAGCATCATTCACTAACACAGAAAGAATGAATGATAGCAAACAAAAACGTCCTCCTTGTCTTCAAAGGATTTTTTTCCCCTTAACTCAGATCTGGGGCATAGGAAAGACCCTTATAATCTTTAGTAACATTTTATGCCCTACAAATGTCAACAATGTGCGTACTGAGAGGTTACAAACTGCAGAACTGACTGTAGTGTTAAGTGGAGGATTTGGAGGGGAAAGGTACACATTACTGCAACCCAACCTATAGGCAGGGCTGACAAGGGGATAGGTGGGTGAGTGGCCACATTACAGAGGCCCAATGCCCAGAGAGGGCTTTGAGCAAATCTTGTGTTCTGATTTGCTGGCTGGCTGGAAAAAAAGTGTCATCAAGGTCCAAGCCCCCTGTCTAGGAATGTGCAATATGAACACATAGTTCACGAGTACCTGGCCACAGGCCCTCTTTGTGATCACTCTTGTTTCCAAGCCACTAAACCACAAAATGATCTCTGGAAACATTAAATGATATTAGGTAGCTCTCTTTGCTTTCCTAAGAGTATTCCTTTTTTGGTTGTAAACTACTCAGAAGAGAAACAACTAAAATCCTTATGTGGGATGGCACTGAATAATCTTAAGCCTTTAATTAAACATGTATATAATTAAGAAAGTATACCAAATAATTGATTTTAAAATTCTAATAATTATCCACAGATTTCAAAGTCAGACATACATTTGAAAATAGCCTATAGATTTTCTAGTTTCTTTTTTGCTTTTCCTGCCGAGCAACCATATGGGATCAAGAATAAATAAGCGCAAATATTTCAAGGGGAAAGTTAAAAAAATTAAATAAAAAATGAAACACATTCTAGGCAAAAGTAAATAATAATTTTTGTGTTTCTCTAAGAAAGAATATTGTTTATTAGAGAGTACTATATTAGTTCTCTAAGTATATCAACTCATTAACAAGAATATATTAAATATAAGAATTACTTTGAAAAGACAGGTAATTATCTAAGTCATTTTGCCACTTGAAAAATGTGATAATGTAGCCTGGAAGTGAATTTGGATATAATAATATACTAATAACTATCATTAACAAATTACTTTACATACTTTATCTCCTTTACAAAAACTATCCCAATTTTGCAGAAGAGAAAATTGAGGCTTAGAGTGGTAAAGTAACTCGCTTCATGGTCACACAGCCTGAATGTGACAGAATCAATACTGCAAAACCCAGAGTCCTCTCTCCTTTACCCCCTGCCCTAATTTCCCTGTGTTACTCCCAGCAAATGTTTTGCCCAAGAACTTGCATGGGGCTTTCTGAATCGGCTCATCACCAGGTATGAGACTGCTCCATGGTGTAGCCAAAGGGAGGGAGGGAGGGAGGACCAGAACCTTCTCTGCCTTAGAGAGGCAGCACCCTCTCCAGGCCAGCTGCAGTGCCCCATTGCAGCCATGAGTGAGGGCAGCCAGGCTGGCTTCCCAGCACTTACTTCCTGGACACAGGCTCTCCTTGGTTACCTTTCTTGAGTAGCACCACAGTTGCATCACAGTTGCTGCTGTCGTCAATTTCAGCATTGTTGGCCAAGCCATTGACCATGTTTCCAGAACCTTTCGTCCTCCTTTCAAAGCACTGATGTATGCAAGCGTTGTATCTAAGCAAAGGAGTAAGAGAAGAGAACCCATCAGCATTTGCTGTTGTTCCTCCATTCTCCAGCATTTGTTCCTCCATTCTCCAACTCCCACCAAGTGTCCCTGAAGTCTGGATGCATTGTAGTAACAACCTCTAGTTATTATTGTTATTTTTCTGTCATCCTATATCCCCTCATAATATACAACCTGTCCTATTTTCCAATTTAAGGATATATGGTATGTGAAAATAAAACCAACATTACATAAATAAATAGTGACACACTGCTTTCTTTTCAGTGTCGATGGGGGCACCTCTGGGATGGAGTTCCCTCACTTGGAATCTATGCACGGAAGGACAGTGATGAGACTCAGCAGGACGGGGAAGGTCTCCCTTCTCTGGGCCACATCTCCAGGGCCTTTGCTGTCAGGGATACACTTGATGGGGAAAGGAGAAGGTATCTCATCCATGCTGTTATCCTGGGCTGACAGTCCAGGTGTCTGTCTGTCTTTAGTTTTCTGAGGTCACAGTTTGGAATCCTGTGAGTCTCTGTTACTGTTATGCCATAATTTCAGGTTTGATGGGTTCTTGGCTTTATGAAAAAAATTCTGGGCTATGATTTGCTAGAATGATGAAATGAAAACATTGTGCAGTGTTTCTTACAAGTGTACTGGAAGGGAAGAAGCTCATACAAGTTCCTGGGATGTTTTTGGCGGGTAAAATATTCTGGTACCTTCATCTTTAGTGTTAGAAGTCTCCCAGAGAGGAATCCTAGAAAGCTCAAGAGTGAAGACAGCTGGGCAGGTTTTCCAGGGCATTTTAGGCCACTGCTGCTTTCCCTACTCAAAGACCTAAAGGCTTTGGTGACTTACTGGCCATGGGATACCCCACTAAGGAATCCCACCAGCTTGGTCTCTGGACTCCCTCCGGAATAGTAGCCAGGCATGGTGACTCTAAATTGCCAGCTGGCAGGCCACTCAAGCTGTGCCTCACTACCCAAGTTTCTCTTCCTCATCCACTTTGCTGCTACATACAAGAGGCTTTCAGGAGTCCCTTTCCGCTGTACCCTATACCTGTTCTTCAGTCAGTGCATCTCTGGGTGGGTGGGCCTATGGGATAGGACAGTCATTATGGTACAGACAGAGGAACTCTCTGTGACTTGGACTTCTCTTCCATGAGCACTTCCTGTACTCCCTGGGAATGTGAGGTTCTTCCTATACTGCATTACAGGGAATAGAACACTAGTCAAAAATGATGGTGGTGGCTGTGAAAAGAGAAATGGGCAGGCCAATGCTGGGGGATGCTCAAGGTTTATAAGAGGAAAGAAATGGAATTAGAACAGTACTATTGTGCAACTCTAAAGAAATAATGGAGCCAGATTTTGAGAATCAATGGCTGTCAACATCACAGAGAGACAGGAGACATCAGTGTGCTTGTTGATGGGAGAACTCACTACCCCTTGGGACACAGTCTAACCTGAATCAGATAGATGGCTGACATACAGAAACACAGAGGCCAAAGGAACGGGCCACACTACACCATGGGATGTAATCAACAATTTCCAAACTGTGGAAAACTCTGTAGAGCAAATAATTCAACTTTGTTGAAGAATAAATTGAAAGAAAAGAAAAAAAAAAACAGAGGGGGGAATTTATAGATTAAAAGAGATCCAAAACATGAAACTACCAATTGTAATGAGTGACATTTATTTGGATTTTGATTTTTAAAATATTTGTGACATTTATGAGACTACAATAAACCTATAAAAATGTTTATGAGATGACTGAAAATTTGAACACTGATTAGATATTCAATTATATTGAAAAGAGCATTTATTTTAGGTGTGATAATTATAATGTTATGTTAAAAATGAGTCCTTTTAGGGACAAATAAAGAGTTTTATGAATGAATTAGCTTGATGTGTGGGGCTTCAAGTCATATGGAAGGAGGGAAATGGATAGGGGTGTGAATGGAGCAAAGGTTGGTGGACAGTGGTTGGGGCTGGTGATGAGCACTTGGGATTCATCACACTATTTCAGCAATTTTCAACCTTTTCCCTCTCATGGCACACATAAGCTAATTATTAAAATTCTGTAGCACACCACCCTGACTGGTGTGGCTCACTTGGTTGCGTGTCATCCTGCAAAGTGAAAGGTCACTGGTTCGATTCCCAGTCAGGGCAGACGCCCAGGTTGCAGGTTTGGTCCCCATGCAGCACACGAACGAGAAACAACCTATCAATGTTTCTCTTTCCCTCTCTTTCTTCTTTTCTTCCCCTCTCTCTAAAAATAAAGAAATTCTGTGGCACACCAAAACATATACTTTTTCCTATCTGACAAAAACATAAAAAGTATACTCTTGATTCATTCACACCAGACAGCTATTATGTTGGCTGTGGTCATTTTTAAATTTCACAGTCCAAGGCAAAAGAGGTCAGTCCCCCTGACTAAATAGTTATTGCATGTTTTAAAAATTCTTGTGGCACACTGGTAGAAAATTGCTACACTACTTTGTTGACTTTTTAAAAAATATATTCAATATTCTTCTGAATGAAAAGATGTCCCCACTTTCTAGACTCAACAAGAGTGCCTTGCCCTACTGAAAGAGCTATGTGGGAAGGGCAGTGTTTCTATCATCTTGACCCAGGATTCACTTTCCACATAGAAATACTGACTTGCATGAGGGTTTGGTTTTAAAGTACAACTGTGTGTTACACATTTATTTGGATTTGGATAACAGGATAATAATCCTATGTATAGTATTATGAAAACTTTCTTGAAACTAGGTATTGGTTAATAATTATGCTGTCATAGCCCATCCTTACAAAAACCTTCAAGGTATGAAGTATTACTAACCCTGTTTTATAGAAGAGGAAACTGAGATTCAAAGTGGCTGAATAACTTGGCAAACACTCTGCTGCTAGGAAGTGGTAGAGTGAGTTCTGCGGCCAGGGCTTAATGTGAAGCACTTCACCTTAACCACCAGACCATATTGCCTCCTCACCTGGGAACCAAATCCCAAAGAAGTGACCCAGATGTACAGATATCAATTCTTACCAAGGCCAAGTGTGCCTGATGCTCCCATGAAGTTTCTGGCCAAACTGAATTGCTTTTTGACCTCCTAACAGAATGTTTGAAGTCATTTTAAAGCATCTACCCAGAAGGCAGCTGATGACTCTAACATATGCTGTTTTTAACTGCTGCTGCTCTGTTTTATATTTTTAATTGAGTGTTTTAAATTGTGTGCTTGCACCCTAAAGATATTTTATTGTGAAGCATGCAATTTTATAAATCAGATTCTGTAAAACCCAATGATTAAAGCCTCTGATTGCAGATGGGGATGGCTAAAGAGAGAGATTTCAATTTAGAACTTAGGACCAGAATTTATGTAGAAAATTTCATGAGCACAGTAGCTGCCCTTGCTGTTTTATTTGTATCTTGCTGGTTTAAACAGCTGGAAGGTTGGTAAAGCTGAGGCATCAGCAGAAACACACCTCATTAGCTTTCACACTGCTATGGTTTGGAAGAGAGGAGAGAAATTGTTCACTGTGTTTTCTTAATGTCCACATGCACTGCCAGCAACTCACAGGCTGTATGATGGCTTGGTAGAGGGGTGCAGTGGTCACAGGAGGTATACTAGCAAAATCCTTCAACCTACTTTCCTGTTAGAATAGGTTTGGTTTTGAAGACCTTCTGTGAAGCCCCTAGTGAATTCAGTATGGGACATGTTTTCATCTAAATTCAGATTCAAAACCCCAGATCAATGCTGGGCATATAGAATACACTCAGGCAATTCTTTGGAATAATTAACCAATATACCTTTTCAAAAGGGAAGAAAGGGACTCTTGATTCTTTAGGAACTTAAAGTCAGAGCTTCAGAAAGTTTTTAAAAAGTTAATAATCAAGTAAAATACACCAGGGGAACATATGTAGTGTTGTGGTCTTGCCACTATGGCACCGATTTCCTGATAGTTTTGCTATTTGGGAGAAAGGGGAGCAAGACAGCTGTTCCCATCTTTATAGGCTTTTCCTTTGGGACCTAGATATGTTGGAAAGCCTTTGGGCCAACTCTGGTTTTCGTGGGAGCCCACCCATTGGTATTTTTAAGTGAAAGGTGATTAGTGGTACAAGTACCTAATTTCTTGGTCAGTTATCTCATAGTAACTCTACACCAGAACACTTTAGAAGTGCCCTCTTCCAGTAATAAGACCCAGATGCTGGCTCCACAGTGACCATTGGCAGCTCCTGAGGTGAGGCCTGAGCATCATTGTGAGTGGATTGGTGGCAGACCACTGCAGCCCATTGTAGACATCAGCCAAGCCAGGTCCTACCTTCGTTGTTCATGTGACCTTTGCCAATGGCCACACTGATTTCTCCAATCAGATCTCTCAGCCAGGAGTGGCCAAAATTAACTATTGTCAGGCCTCACAGCAAGAAAAATTTGACATGTCAGTTTCAGACTGCTATCTGGTATGTCCAAATTGGCAGATTCTGAAAGCGTTCTATTTTTTTGCCCCTTGAGAAGGTAGTCACTCCTGCAGTCACATATGCTAGGGAAAGTATGGGCCAGTTTAGAGGATAAGAAAGCCCCATGGGGGCAGGCAGCTGCAGCACAGAACATCTCCACATTATTTATAAGCTCCCATCTCAATGGCACTTGGCAAAAAGACTAGCCAGCAGGTTCACAACCTTGGTGCTTACATTTTATCTTTGAGTTATGAGGAACATCTGCACAGTATAATTCTTGATACAAATAGCAAGCTACCCAGACTCCAAGGGGAAAAAGAACATATGATGTGGTGGGTTTAAAATATATCCACAAGTTTTTTGATACTCCTCCTTTCAAAAGGCAAAGCAGACCCCTTGAATGTGGACTGGACTTAATGACTTGCTTCTAATAAACAGAGTATGACAAAAGTGATGGTGTGTGACTTATGAGAGTAGATTATAAAAGGCATTGTAGGATCTTTCTTGTTCTCTCTAGAATCTTCTATGTGTGGGACACTCGAGTAGCCTTAAGGAGAGACCTACAGCCAGCAGCCAGCATCAGCTCACCAACAGTGCCAGTGGGGTATCTTGGAGCCCCAGTCAAGTAGATGACATTCCCCTGGGCAACATTTCATATGCAATCTCATGAAAAACCCTGAGCTAGAACCCTCCAGTTAAGCTGCCCTGGGTGCCTAATTCTCAGAAACTGTATGAGATAATAGATGCTTATGGTTTTAAGCCACTGAGTTTTGGGGTCATTGTTACACAGCACCAAATGACCATATGGATAATGGAAGTCCACAGATATTTGATCCATGGTTTTAGTCATCTTTTAATTAGCTCTGGTCCCTTCTGTCATCCTATATGGAAACATAAGTAATTAAGTTTTACCTCCTTTCTTGTTATAAAAGTGAAGAAACAACCAAAGGCTAGGTTGCCAGGTTTTAAAGAGACCTTTCTCTTGTGTGATTCCTGAAATTAAACACAAGCTTTGATGCCACCATCACACATGGGTTGGAAGAGTCTTTCCTATTGCTACTAATCAAAGCTGCAGTGATTCATAGCAGGTTTCCAAGGGAGCCAGATGAGTTTGTGACAATATACATCAAAAGCCAGCCAGATATCTGCCTTTTCCCCTGTTCCTCTTTGCACATTATCACATAATGTTGAATGTAGGAAAAAGTTTTAGAAAAGAAACTAAGAAGGTATTTTACTTACTTCATGATGACAATGTAGATAAGATACATCAGCACAAGGACTAAAGACTCCCACCTGTGTACACAACAAGACAGGCTAGTTAAAGAAAGTCACCGTAGGCAGATGGGCAACACACCAGCCTCTCTTTAAAAATGTATTTAATGTGAACGGCAGTTAAACCTGACAAGCATGGCGAGGATAAAGCAGACACGCAGACTGATTACAAATGTTTTCTGGTCTACAGATGTCTTCTAGACTGCATACAGCTTTCAATGATCTTTTTCTTTTGTACCTAAAAGAAAAATGCTCCTTCCTCTGTTATTCACTTACCCAAAAGAGTTCTTTTTTTTTCCAAAAGAGTTCTTTGAATACAGTGAGGCTTCACAATATTGCTGAATATAGGCCTTTATATTTATAAATCAATCCACAGCTTAATCATTTGCTAAAACTATTTATATTTACAAAGAGCAAATGACAGGAATAGATAGGGACAACTGAGGGATTGCTAAATACATAGGAGCAAGGCATAAGTACAGCAAGAGGAAGAGAGTGGTGGGGTTGGGGGTGGGGTGGAGGGAGGAAGGGAGAGAGAGGGAGAGAAAGAGGGAGAGAAAACACCTTTTAGGGAAGGGGTCAACAGGAAAGATAGCATGAATGAGTGTAAAAATGGTCAAGAGAAAAAAAACACATTGAAATGTATTTTGAAATTCTGATAATTTGAATACTTTTATTTTCTTTATTTTAGTAACTTCCAACTAACAAACAAAGGGAACTTGATTCCTGGGTTCCCTTTCAATTGTACAATTAAATTATCAACCAATTGAAGGTGTAATTTTGATTAGTGAACAGTCTGTGAGAAAATTTAGGCTGTGCCTTTCCTCCTCTTATTCTTTTCAAGTTCTATGCCTAGAAATTGATCCTAGGAAAATATGTGGTCAAATATAAAAAGGATGCACACACAAGGGTTTTTATTGCAGTGGTGTTTATAAAAGTGAAGTGCTGGAAAGAAGCAAAATGGTTACAGGAAAGAAGCAAAAATGACTATACATGTATGTTAAGTATATCCATACAATGGGCTACCATGCATCAGTTAAGAATGATTATGCAGGACTGAAGGAAGATGGCGGAGGAGTGAATGGGAGTTGTACTGACCTCTTCCCAGGACAAATCTGGAATTACAACTCAATTGTAGAGAAACTACTGGGAACAAACAACTGAGCAATAGCCAGAGAGAAGCATACATCGGACATACAGAACCAGCTTTGGCATGACTGGTCTGGTAAGGAGTGCTGTGGAGACTCGAGAGGGCGGCTGGGTGCCCATGGGTGGCAGTGCCAGTGGGATAATTAAGTGGCCAGTTGGATCCTCCAAAGAAGATTGGGGTCTAAACCCTAAGCTAGGATTCCCAGTCTAGAACCCCAGAGCCCAAAAAGTACACAGAAAACAACCAGTGGAAAAAGCAGCAGGGTTGCTCTCTGCCACAGACAGACTGTTGGGGACATAAGGGTTGTTTAAAGGACCAACACACAAATTTTCATTTGCAGCCGCTTACCCGGGGCTCAGGCAAAGGCAGGGGCAGAGTGGGTTGGAGATGCCTGGGGAGAGATGGGATGGAAGCCTTGGGGAGAGAGCTGAGAGAGTAGCTGCCAGGATCTGGTGCTGAGTAATCCCCAAGATGGCAGCAGCCTTTGTGCTCAGGCAGACTACTCCCCTCTGAGTGTCAGTAGCCTGTGGGGAAACAATAGCCCCAATCCCAGGAGGGTCTCTGCCCTGGCCCTTTGGTGCTTAAGCCTGACTGCTGAGTCCTAGTGACCAGATAAACAACCAAAGGAGACAGCCAGAGACAGTAGATCACTGGCAAAGGAGGGGCAGAGTGGACTAGAGAGACTTGAAGAGAGACTGGGGACAGAGGCTTTGGGGAAAGAACTGAGAAAGTAGCCGCAGGGATCCAGAGTTGAGCCAACTCCAATACTCAGCAATCATCCTGCTCAGGCAGACCACTCCCCTCCAAGCAGCAGATACCTGAGGGGAAACAATAGCCTCTACCACAGGAGGGATTCCACCATCCTGACTGCTGAGTGCAGAGGGACCATATTAACAATTGAAAGAGACAGCCAGTGACAACAGATCACTGGAAGTATCCAACAGGCTGCCTATGGTCAGAGGGGGTCAACATCTGACATCACCAGAGACAGATCCAGGAAGAAAAGAAACAGTGGTAAATACAAGAGACTACAGATACAAAAGCCACTATGGTCTTCTTCATGATTTGCGATATTTTCCTTCCTGCATAGCTTTATAACATTCATTTCTCATCTAGTGAATTTGTATGTAATAAGTCACTAGATTTTATGCTATAGCGTGTTTCAATTCACGTATTTTGCCCCTCCCTTCTCTTAGCCCATCTTACTTTCCTCTTTCCTTGAAATACTCTCATTTCAAATTTGTTTTTCTCTCTAGCTACAACTTGTTTCCATTCCACACTTACTATTTCTCCCCTATCCAAACATTCAAAATGAATTCTCTTGTCCAGGGTCATTTCACATCCTTTTGCCCAGATATCAAAATACCCGTGTTCTCTCTACACCTGTCACAAACTTTGCTAGTTGGTTGTGGATAGGGCAGCTGTTGTTGCATTGTTTATTCAAGGTTATCTCTAGAGCTTCACTAATTCTGTATCTCAGATAACAAATTTTACTGGGCCACTCTCCTACACTTTTTTTTGACTCAAATTTTAATTATGCTATCTTAGCCTGTTTTTTTTCTTTTTCTTTTTTGTCTTTCTTTTATTTCTCTTTCATCCTGCCCTTTTACTTTTCTTTATTCTCATTTTTTCTATTCCTTTACACCCCAAATATTAATTTTTCCCTCACTTAGTCTAGTTTTCATTCTTCACTTTTCGTAGTCCCTCTTCCTCTACCATTACAAAATTACTTCCCAGTCCTCTAAACATCTCTTAGGCTTTTCTTTGTTTCTTTTTTCCCTCTTATTCCCATACCACCTATATTAATTTTAGCTCATTTATTGTTGATGGTACTTGGGTGGATCTTTCTCTACAATTTGGCTCTTACTTTTATTAATTATTTAATATTTTTCCTTCCTTTTTCTTTCTCCCTCTAATTTTATTTTATACTATTTTAATTTCTGTTTAAACCTAATATTATATGCTTCCCTTCTCATACTGCATTCCACACTCTTCGTTCCCTTTCTTTATTCATGAGGTAAACTTTACCATCTCTCTTTCCATTGCTCCAACTCCCAAATCTTATCAGTGCTCCTCCCTCTACCCTCTCAAAATCATTTCTCTTTCAGTAGGTGATCTCATATTCATTCTCTTTTCTTATAATAATCTTAATCTTGTTACACCCTTATTAATACTGTTCATTAGTTATTGATAGTGAGGTTGTAAGGGGGAGTTATATTTCCTGCCGCGGGTTTGTTTCTTGGGCTCTGTAGTTTTGTTCAGGCAGCACCTGCACAACAGCACACAAGATGTGGTGGGCAAGTGACTTCAGTAAACGAGAGGCAAGGAAGGACCCACGAAAGATGACCCAACAACAATCAAATACGATTACATCCAGAAAACCAGCAAAAAAGGCATAAAGGACATCCTAAGAACATCAGGTTCAGGTGGTCAAGGAGACTGCGCCACTGTATCTCACAGGCCTCCCACCACAGAAGTTCACACAACAAAGTCAGAAAGTCAAAATAGATCAATTTAAGAAACAGAAGCAAACAAGAAGCATCCCACAAAAAAATGGGAAGGCAAAGAAACAACCCCCCAATCTAAAGGAAAGGAGGGATCCTCAGAAAGAATGCTAAATAAAATAGAGGCAAGTCAACTATCAGATATTGAATTCAAAACAATGGTTATAAGGAGGCTCAATGAACTCAGTGAACTACCAAAAACTACAGGGAAATTACAAGGAACTTACTGCAAACTATATCAGCATAAAAAAGGACATAGAAATAATCAACAAGGGCCAAGAAAAAATGAAGAATATAATTTCTTTTTTTTT
>VMDR010020154.1:0-16808 GCA_007922815.1 Macrotus californicus
GGGATTACGTTTTAATGAACGTATTTCAGTTCAGTTTCAGTTCAGTCTACGGTGACGGGTTATGATGGATTAGGTGGCTCAAGCAACAGACATTTATTTCTCACAGTTCTGGAGGCCGGGAAGTCCAAGGTCAAGGTGCCAGCGATCCTCTGACTGGCGAGGGTTTACTTCCTAGTTCCCAAGGGCCATCTTCTTGTCATATCCTCACACACCGAGAACAGAGAGGAAGCAAGTTCTCGTGTGTTTTATAAGGACGCTGATCCCTCATGACCTGACTGTCTCTCGAGGACCCCACCTCTGATACTGTCACGCTGGGGGTAGGATCTGAACATATGAATTTTGTGGGGACGCATTCAGTCCAGAACATTCATGGGAGACCCGCTGTGTACTTGTGACCATGCCAGGCCCTAGGGCACAGTGGTGACCATGACTGTTGGTGTCCTTGCCCTTGAGCTGACTGTGTTGGTGTTGACTGAGGCAGAGAATCAACACAGGAACAGGCAAGTGTGGCAAAGGGACTGCAAACGGGGTGATGCCTCCGCAGGGGCTCCGTGATCAGGGGAGCTCGGGGAGGCCTCTGGGAGGAGATGACGTTTGAGTTGTGAGCTGACTCTTGGGAAGGAGGCAGCCGTGCAGAACTCTGGAGAAAGGGCGGTCCACGCCGAGGCTCGGCGTATGCAAAGGCCCTGAGACTGGAAGGAGCTTGGGATGCTCAAGGACAAGAAGGTCACCGTGACTGGGGCACTGGAAGTGAAGTGGAGGGTGCTGGGAGGTGAGGTCAGGGAAGGAGCCGGGAGCCTAGGCAGACAGGGCCTGCAGAACACAGTGAGGAGTCTGGGCTGCCCATGAAGGTGGGGGAAGAGTGGGCGGAGAGGCCCCTGTCTGCAAGGGGTAGGAGAGGGCTGAGGGCAAAGCCTCATCCCTTCATCCTGTCCCACCTGAGCCTGCGGCTACCCGATGCTCCTGCAGCCAGCAAATGTTAATACCCGCACCCTGGGGCGACCTTTTCAGCATTGGGTGTGCTGATTAGCTGGCCGGTCTCCCTCCTCAGCACATGTGGAAGACGCTTTGTTGGGGGGGAAGTTGAAATGGCCAGCCCATCTAATAACAGAATATTGAAAAGGTCACAGCGGTACGGCTGAGTCCGCCAACCTACAAATCACAGAGAGCGTCTGCCCAGATAACTCATTCTCCTGACAAATCAAGGAGCAAGGACTGAAAGCCGCACAGCTGATTAGGCTCGTTGAAAATCAGAGAGCCAGGGGGAAATCGATAGGAGAAAGCCGCTGCCCCATTCAAGGGGGCAGGGCAGCAGGGGCGCTGATGAACGATCAGCAGGTGGTGGGTTTTCTGCCCGCTAGTGGCCGCTGAAATGACAGCAATGTCCTGAAGACAGCTTGAAGTCCCGAGGGAGCCTGGCCCCTGTCCTGGCCTCGGGGAGGAATACCCTGCTGTGGGATCCTACCAGGCCAGCAGTTTTTCCACAGAAGTATTAAAAAACACCTTTTCCTAAACCACCACTAACACATTTGCCATTAACATCCCTAGCATTCTATTTTTTTCCACTAAGGATTTTTTTAGAAATGAGCTTTTGCCACGGCCAGCCTTTGGAAAAAGAGTGAGCAAGAACACGCAAAACCCAGACTCCTCAGAAAATAGGACAGGTTGACAGCTTCATTTATTACAGAGTTCCATGAACAGCGTTCAAGAAAACGTACTGATTTAATTAAAGACGGGCAGTTGACCCCTGTGGGATCAAACGGAGACTTCGAGAGGAGCCTGTCTCCGTCGGGGAGGCAGCGGCCGCAGAGACTCCTAACACATCAGCCAAGCCGGATTGTGGTGGGATGCTCACCTTAAAAAGAAATCTAAGGAGATTAAGAGAGGGATGAACATCAAAAATGACTCTGATAAAATCACGCTAGAGAACGTGAGACCGGAAAGGGAGAAACAGGATACACAGAATATGTTTTTTCAACCCAGGCACAAAGATTTTGGTGGGCTTCGGCGATAAGGGGGCCTGACATTTTGAGAACAGTTGATTAAAAGCTTTTCGGCACAAATGCTCATTTTCACTGGGGGTTGAGCATAAAAATCCATGGTGTAAATTGAGATTCTAAATGCTTAGAGAAGACCAAAAGATTTACTGCCACAGATTCAATTAAGTGGCTTAAAAAAATGTGCCATCTCCTTCAGGACTCATTTAGGTGCCTGCCTCGTAACTGCACAATTTCCCAAACGCCGCCTGCTAATGTGAAATTGGGAGGGACGGCTCCGTCGGGGGGGCCCTGGAGGTTTGGTCACAGGAACTTAAACCAAGACTCGGCGGGTGCTGGAGGCCCAGGCCCAGGGAAACCCCCCAAGTCCTCCCTCGAGGCCCACTGCCATAAGACTGGGGGCTTCCTTGTCCACTGGAAGCACGCTGTGGCTCCCTCGGGGGTCACAGGCCTTGAGGCAGCAGGCTTCACTGGTGACCACCCCCGCTCCCCCACCAACGGAGTACCCCAGGACTTGTACCCTCAGAGACAGAACCTAGCTCGAGATGTCTCCACTGGGCAGTGATGGGACCATCCGCCCTACGGGCACACTTGCTTCCATATTTCTGAGCTGTCGGTCTGCCTGCCACTGCCGGGAAGTCGTGAGTGCGCGCCTCAGCCAGGCTGTTGGGTCGGAAGGGCTGTTTAAAGATCTATTCCTGAGAGTGCATTTAAGGCCCAGAGGTGGGCCAGAATCGGCAGGAAGGTGGTACTGCAAATCAGCAAGTGTCCCCTTCACACCTTCCGTCCCGCTGTCTGGGAACTAACCCAGCCGTGGAAAACCATCGTCAGCTCTGTGAGAGGCAGTCTCAGCAAGGAGGGTCTGTGTAGAGCTGGGAATGCTGATGGGAAGCTAGGGAGTGCGGGTGGGTGGCCCTCGCTTTGGGTCAGAACTGGCCCTTGGTGTGTGAAACTGCAGCTGGGCCGGGCTAGTGAGTGGAGCTCATTCCTGCTCTGGAAGGCCCCTCGGTCCCCAGGCCCAGTGTCACCCTGGCTACAGGACCCTGGCGGGAGGTCCAGGAACCACCTTGCTTGGCCACCTACATGGATGCCAGAGGCTGTTGTTTTAAAGAAAGGGCAAGGGAGGCGAGCTCTGTGCGTAGGCCGTAGGAGTCAGGGGCTGTCAGACACCTACCGGTCACAGGAGCCTTCCCTGCAGTCTGCACTCAGGGGAAGGCATGAGGTGTGGGGGGGATGCGGGGGGGCAGTGGCAAGAAGGGAAGTCAGCTAAGATGGGCATTTCCAGGGTTTCTGGGGAAAGCAAGGGTTGAGGGGGCTGCAGTGGGTGATCCCCCACTACCTTCTGTGCCCCAAGGAGAAACAGGGCTGGAGCTGGAGGTCAGGGCCTTTCCAGAACACCCCACCCTATTTCACATCCCCCCCACCCCCATTGCAGGAGCCCAGAAAACCGCCTCCCGGGGAGGCTGGTGCCATCACTGCCAACCAACCACAGGGCTGGACCGTGAGGTTATTTCTTCAGCCTTTCCCCGCCACGCTGTAGATCATCCAGGTTGTTTGAAAAGAGAAAAGAATAAAAAGGGGTACATTTTTTTCCTTGAAGAATTATAGAGCAGACATAAAGTTCCCAAATGGAAGTAAAACAGGAGTAAGTTAGAAGAGAGGGGAATCCATAAAACAGATGAGGTTTTAAAAGCTGACAGCTACAGGAGACAGGAGGGAAGACATCAGGAGACTCGAATTTAAATTTCAGAAATAAATTTAAAAAACAATGAGTTTCACAATTAAGCATTTTAAAAGCATTATATTTATTTTAAAATATAAAGTAACTAAAGTTGAGAAATAGTTGCTGATGCTGGGCCGGGTGGCTCAGTTGGTTGGAACACTGTCCTGTGCACAAAAGGTTGCGGGTTCAATTCCCACTCAGGGCGCATACCAAGGTTGTGGGTTCGAACCCCAGCTGGGGTACATACGGCAGGCAATTGATTGATGTTTTCTGTCACTGATATTTCTCTCTCTCTCCCTAAAATCAGTAAACATATCCTTGGGTGAGGATTTTGAAAAGAGAGATTTATTTTTAAAAAGAAAGAAAGAAAAAGAAATTGCTCCTGAGAAAAAGAAGAGGTGGCCGAAGGTGTCACAGGGGAGCGTGTGAGGGAGGTCACAGCAGAGAGCTGGCTGCAGCCCTGGCCCACCTCCTGGGCCCAGCTTCCCCAGCCCCTACCTTGTCCTTTTCTTGCCATACCTGAGGGCCTGCATCTCCCAATTTGGGGGGAATAGGGCTGTGCTTCTTTTATGCAGGAGCACACACAGCACCTGGACTCATCAGAAAAACCCGGAAGGCATAGACAGTGAGCCCCTGAGCCCCGCCCCCCACCCCAGAGGGCCTCGGACACTGCGCTGGGCGAGAACTAGCAAAGGCTCAAGTGAACAAACAAGGGCATCCCACAGCCAAGCCTTCAAGCACGGGTCCTGGATTCTTCCCATCCAACGCCCAATCTTTTTGTTAACAAATTATTTCCCACACCCTCTTTGTAACCCTGCAGTAAAAATGATAGATACTGTAATCCACTTACACATAATTTCAAAGTAGGAGGCCCTAATTGAAATATAAATGAGAAATACAAGGAAAGTAATTAGTAGTAAAATACTGTGTCTTTCCATATGTGGGTGCTCATGCAAGACCGGGACAGAACTCACAACAAGGAAGCCAGATGGCAGCACTAAAGCAGCCCTGACAAAGGCAGCTGATTCAGGTGTCAGGTGCACTGAATTGGCAACTCGGACCACAGACGATGTGTTGCCATTGGCAATGAGCTCGTGGGGAACAGCTTTGGATGTCGTTCTGAAGAAAACAATGTATACTCTTCCCTTGGTTTTCGCAGTAATTGTATCCCAAATCCCCACCACATTAAAACCACGCACAGATACGTTGAATTTATGTATGACCAGAGTGAGGTTCTAGGCTCAAATAATTATCAAGATGTTTCACCTCCATGGCTATCCCATGAGACATTCAGAGAAGTGGGGACATATGTCATGAAGAACTGTGCACAGTACCAAAGGTCTGACACCCCTGGTTCTTGCCCTTCCGGTGCAAACAGCCACACACGTCACCCCCAGTCCCTGTGACAACGGGAAATGCTCCCTCAATCTCCAGAAAAACCATTAGGAGGCAGCTCTGAACCACTGTTGACGGGAGAAGGTTGGCCTTTGGCAGCCCCTCTGGCTGTCTGAGTGCACACCCCAAGCCTCAGAAGTTGTGGGGGACATTTTTGTGGTTCAGGAGCAAGAGCAGGAAACCCTGCAGGAGAGACCCACGAGTCCCAGCCCAGGCGTGTGGGTGTGGGGTGCCTCGGAGCCTGATGACAGCAGCTGGAGAGGAGGAAAGACACAAGCCCACTCAGGAGCAAAGGGCCCCCTGGGAGCACACCCTGCTCTTATAGAAGGGACAGCCGATGGTGGAAGAGAGGGTGCTTCTGAAATGAGTAGCAAATAAACATAACGGACTATTGTAATCAGCCGTTGGATCTCAAGATGCGGTTAAAGGCCACAGGTCGGGGGCTCCCGCTCCCATCTCCCAGCGTGGCTGTGATGTTTATACAAGTATTTTTCCCATCATCATCAGAAAGTGCTGGGCAGGCGCCAGCACCTCACACTGGAGCTCGGCCTCCCCCTGGGAAGTTGTGTTGGAGCCTGCGGAGGTCAGGAGCCCTGACTCAGACTCACTCGTGGTGGCAAGGGCCCGGGAAGAGTCAGCCTGACACTCCTCTTACCCTGAGTCATTTAACTCATTTTGAAAACTGGTTTCCTGCTCGGAGTGAGGATGTTCAGGCTTATAAACTTCGAGGAGGGAAAAAAGTTAACACACAGTTGTGTTACTGTGATTGCACTGTTGTATTCTCAAAGATTTAATTCCCCAGATTTTGCTTCAGGAAAAAGATAAAAGTGCTGCAGGAGGTAAGATGGCAATTAAACTGCCGTGTGTGGTAGGGACTGTGACCCCCGGTGCTAATCGGGGCACGGGACGGAGGCTGGGACTCGCTGGCTGGGGAGAGATGAAGAGTTTCTTCAATGTCCCCGGAACTTTATCTATCACTTCTGAAGGGTAAATGCACTGCGGCTCTTAACTGCCTGAAATTAATGTGGAATTTGAAGACACCTCCCTTCTTTGAGCTTATTTTTACTTTTATGGAGCCTAATCAGATGATGTGAAGGAGAAGTTTCCTTTTTGAATGTGCCCTCTTGGCTCCCGAAGCTGCAATCACGCAACAGGGGCGGTCCCGTTGGGGTTCCCCAGCCTTGTCTCGACCCCTTTCCAGCCCGTGCGACTTAGTGAATGTAAGAGTGTCCACGGAGAATGAAAGCTGGCTTGTTGCAGGAAGTTTTTATTGCCTGAAGAACAAACTCTAAGAGACATTAATAGCAATGCTTATGTTTTTAACTTGAGATTGGAAGCGAGAATATTTTCACATTTAGATTCCGCAAAGGGATCATTGGACCAAAACTCATCTGCAGGCGGTAAGGTCAGAGCTTGGGCCTGCTTCGAATTAAACAAGGGGTCCTGTCTTTCCTTAAAACGGGTCTCAAAGGTCAGGAAACCAACCTCTGGGGGCTTGGAGGGGACAGATCACCCGCTCTTCCTTTGTATTTTGAAAAACAAAAAGAAGAAGATACTGTACTGGACTGTGTGATGTAGGTCAATGACGGGACAAAGCGGGGAGGCTGGGCGAGTGCTGTCTCTGGGCATCTGTCCTCAGTTAGGGGGCGGGGCCCTGAGAGAGGGCGGAGCCCTGGAGGCCCAGCTCTGCGTCTATGGGGGGCAGCTTTGAACCTAAGACCCGCAGCAGCGCGGAGGGCCAGGGAGAGTTCTTCTCCACCTGTCCTGCCAGGTCTGGTCTTTACAAAGCTCCTGCAAGGGACACGGACCCACCGCCAGAGGAGGAGCAGAGAGGGAAAGGCTCCCAGATCAGAGTGGTAATGGAGCCAAAGACCAGTAAAGGAAATGGTATAAAAAGCAGAATAGGGGGCAGAGGAGTGGGACAGGGGCTTTCATTAATCAAACGGGACTCTAAATCTTGAAGAATCGAAACACTAATATCACTGTTAGTATCACTGCCTTTGGGTATGGGTGACAAATGCCTCACACCTGCATGACTACCACACGGATAAAGATACAGAGTGTTTGTGTCACCCAGAAAGTTCCCCAGTGACCTTTCACATCTGTCACCCCCGTCCACCAGGGCTGTTGCTAATCTGATCTCTGTCATTATCGATTCATTTTGCCTATTGTGCCTTCTTACAGTACGGCCGTGTAGTGCGCACACTCTGTCTGGCTTCTCTCACGCGGCTGAGTATTTCAGAGATTCAGCACACTTACCCGTTCATCTTCAACAGCCACAGCATGTCACCGCTGTGAGAACCCTAGACGTGGGGTCTGCCTTCTTGAAGTTCACTGTGCACCTCCTGACCCGGCTTGCCTGCCCCCAGGCATCTGTCCCGTGCTGGGAATGGCCCCACTGCGTCCCCAGGGCCTGGCACACAGTAGATACACTGTATATGTTGTGGTTGAATCTGGAAAATAAGGTTTATTTTGCACATCTGCTTTGCCAGGCTTGGCTTTTAGTTATGAGGATTTTTTGTATCAGGGCCCCCGTGATTAGACAGGCCCTCGGGACCCAGGCCCCATGCATCTGTGGAAGGCCTTAGGAGTCTTCCTCTCAACAGGCAAAATGCCACCTGCATGGGGGTGACCCAAGAGGCCTGGACGCCCCTCACGGCAGCAATCAGACCAGGGCCTAGCCTGGGCATCTGTGTCCGGGCCCTGGGAGTGGAAAGGGGGTCTCGGACCAGCCCCAAAAAAGGAAATGCTGAGGCTGAAATAAAAGATGTGAAACCCCCCTTTTGGCCACTCAAACCTAAATAGCTGGAGGGTTTATCGGCAGCCGTCCTTCACGGCTGAATCTGGCACAGCTAACGCTGGCGCCGAGTTTCCGCCGGAGCCGAGTTTCCGCCAGAGCCTGGCGTGCCTCCTGGGCCCAAAGAAGGGTCCGTCCTGTGCCCTCCTTACGAATTCCTGTGCAGT
Source organism: Macrotus californicus (assembly GCA_007922815.1). NCBI lineage: Eukaryota > Metazoa > Chordata > Mammalia > Chiroptera > Phyllostomidae > Macrotus > Macrotus californicus. The sequence goes on from VMDR010020154.1 coordinate 8,080, forward strand.
TTCCACGCAAACAACTGTGAACCCCCACCCCAGCCCTGTGTTTCCACGGGAAGGGGTGGGGGAGGGGCAGGCAGGAGGGTGCCTGTTTGTTGCGCGGAAGGTGGGGGCAGAACTGTGCAAAAAAGAGCAGAAAACTCATCTTTCGTCCTGGGATGCTAACAAGCAATGCCTAGCTCTTCAAAGGCCAGAAGTGGAAACTTTTTTAGGTTAACTCCAAAGTGTTTGAGTAAAAAGCTGAAGGAATTGCGGCTGGAGAAGAATGGAAGGGAGAGACAAAGCCTGGCTGCTTTTCATGAAAAGCCTGAAGTAACTATTGGACTTGAAATAAATTATGGGCTTTAAATTCCTTAAATTAACTTTGTTTAAAATATAACTTTTAAAGTACGTTAAATATTTAAGGGCATAAGAAAGAGTAGAAGTCATCCCGAAAGAACTCAACACTCTGAAAAAGAGCCAAATGGAACTTAGAGAAAAAGGGTGTCATTGCCGTTGGAGCTAGGAATTCAAAATGTGGACTACACAGCTGTCGCGAGAGCGGAGGAACTGAAGGGAGGCTGAAGAAACGGCAGCCTCGAGGAGGGAGGAGGAGGAGGAAGAGGAAGAGGGGACGGCCGGGACTACGGATGACAGAGGGTGAAGACCCAGCGCACACCTCCCAGGAGCCACAGAGGGCGGAAATAACCAGAAAGAAAGCAAGGCCAAGTTCGCAGACAGTGGCTGGGCCTTTTCCGGGGCTGAGAAAGCACTTTGCCCTTCAGACTGAGGACGCACAGTCAGTTCCAGGCGGGATGATGAGACAAGGGTGAACCGATATTGGCAAAACTGTAGAATATCAAATTCAGTGAGGAGAGTTTGAAAACACGCAGAGGTTTGAGAAGACAAGGCCTGTCACCTACAAAGGGGCAACGCTTAGGCCGGCAGAACGACAGGAACAGACGATGGGACACAACGGAATCACGCTGGTGGCCCCAGGTGCGGGGCGTGAGAGGGTCGGGAGGGGCCATGCAGAGGTCCGTGCACAATTCCTTTTGTTGCCAAAATGAAAAGTTTACATTGGGCAGACTGCTTGCTGCTTTCCAATAACCATCTCCTCACCTCCCGCATTATTTAATCTCTAAGACGTCTGAACACACGGCATTCAGACAAAATTCTGCATCCCCCGCCTCCCTGAGTCGGCCTCACACCGGGTCCGGCCAACGAGACGAAGCAGAAGTGTATGTGCGAGGCCCAGAAAGCCACCTGACGGAAGGGGCCACGCCAGCCTCCCCGCTCCCTCCACACGGCTGCCGGGGAGGGGACCTGCCAGGGAGGGGGCCATTTGGGCTGGAGCTCTAGCTCCGCCCTGGACGGGAGGCCACACCTGGGGGGTAGCAGAATGGTGAACTGGAATGATACCGGGTTTATGACAAGTTAGTGGACACACCAGGCCAGCTCTGAATTTCCTGCTTCTGGATTCTTTTATGTGAAAAAGATATCAAAGACTTAAAACTTGTTCAAGAAGTTCTAAATGCTTTGTTTCCTGCCTCTCCGGAATTTGGCTGACAAGCTCGGAATGGGACGCCAAGATTTTGGCTTTAGAGTTACTGTAATTCCAAAGTAATTATTCAGAGGTCAGGACACGTTACATGTGCCTTTCTTATGTTGCTTCCTGGGCTTTAATCCTCTGGTTCAGTAAGCCGGCGCTGTCCTCACTGAGGTGCTCTTTGGACGGCTACGTGGAAAGATGAATTTTCAGTCAACCGGCTGATCACCCTTTTGCAGCTTCTGCCTCCCTGATGCTGCATGACCGGGTTCAGGGGTGCCCCTGGAAGCCGTGCACACTCTCCCTCCCTAGACAGCAAGTGCCAGGGCAAACATCCAGCATTGGGCTGATGAGGCCGGTTTCCTGTGGTTCTCCCCCCAGCCGGTGAGCACGCGGAGGGCCGGCATGGGTCTGACTTGCTCACCTTTCGATCTTCAGCACTGTGAGCAGGGCTCACAGAAGGTGCTCACCTGTCGGACTGTCTCAGCTTTGCAGAAACAGTTGAAACAGGTGCTCCGCAAGGAAGGGGCTTAGGGCTTAGCTGGTTAGAACAACCATCTCCCAAATGGGTGCACACATCTCAGAAGTTTTGCAAAAAAAAAACTTGAGTCACGCTTTTTGGGATGCCTGTTACAGCAAATTTCATTTAACTGATGTTGAAGAGCTTTTGACTGCAGGAAAAAAAACAGGAACCCTAGCCGTGGGAGAGACCTGAAGGAAGAGAGCAGGGAAGAATCCCGGGAGGTGGCGCGGCCTGAGAGCCTGGGGCTGGACGGAGGAGCTGCCTGTGATCCAGGGCCAGAGCCCTTCCCGCAGCTGCCAGGCCTCGGGCAGGAGGCCAAGGGTGGCATCAGCCCCGAGGGCCCTACCAAAGTGCCTCTAATAACTGCCACCCTGGGTAGGCACATGACACTCTCTGAGAGTGAGCAGCGATGCAGTCCACCCCGTGGGCTCTGAGTGGTGTGACAGCTCAGAGTCATCAGCGTGGCATTCCATTTCAAAGTGCTGGGCTGTGCTGGCCGTGCCGTTAGCTCCTGTGCTGCAGTGTGTCCTGTTGACTCAGCGAGCTGGACTGCTGGGAGGAGAAGGACACACAGACACACACGCGTGCACACAGGCTTCAGAGAGGGCGGGCAGCCTTGAACTGAATTCCCTAGCAATCAGAAGCACTGTGGTTTCCCCCCCCCGGACTGCCCTCTGCTCCTCTCTGGTCTGTGACTCGCTCGCAGAGGCTGGGGTCTACACTCAGCCCTCTCTCTCTGCAAACAGGAGTGATGTTGTCACAAGATGCATTCCCCTTTTAGGCCTGTGAACTTGAGAAAAGTGTTCTGAGATCTCTCTCGGCGTGAGTATAAATCCCACAAGCCCTTGTGTCCTGGCTCTGACTAGCAGCTATTAAAAAGATGACGATGACTTAGGTGTTTTACTCAGCCTGCGTGCGGGAGGTTCTGCTCCTCTGAGCTGACTTCAAAGCCAGGGTGGCGTTGTTGGTGATGGCAATAAGAGCCGCGTCACTCGGGCAGGCTCTGTGTGGCAGGCTCTGGGCGTCACCGCTCTGAATCCTCGCGATTACCCAGTGGGGCGAGTTCCGTTATTATCCCCGTTGTCAGATGAGGATGCTGAGGCACAGATAAGTAACTCACCCACAACCCCGGCCTAAGGAAGCACAGGAGACAGACCATAATGAGCTCAGCTCCGTTGGACTTGAAAGTCAGGGGAAGCAAGGTGAGGGGCACACAGCTGAGGGGCCCGCCCCCGCCCACAGGCTCCCCATCTGGGATGCCCGCAGCCCTTGCTGCCCTCCGGTCCCCACACCCAGCTACACTCGGGACTCTCTAATCCAACAGGCTTCTGGCCCCACTCCCATGGCACGGGTCTCCTCTTTTCTGGGACCCCCACCACCGTTTATGGGGTTTAGGTCGTGTCCTCCAAGGAAGGAGGCCATAAGGCCCCTTCTGGAAGAGGGGCCCCAGGGCTTGCCTTAGCTGTTCTCATTCCCCTTCTCTTCTGGCCGCGTGACCTGATCGCCTCCTGGAAGGGAAAACAAGCTGGTAAATAAGTTCCCATACATCTGCCCCAATTCAGCTGCGAATGCTCTAAAGGTTATGGACTCCATCACTTTATTTCTTGCTATGAAAAGCCAAGGTGATAGAGCTTTAGAAATCAATTATTTTTCAAAAGGCTTGTCATCTACCCTTTGAAAGCCTTAGTTTCCGGAAAATTGTCTCTGCTACGAGTTTCCAGAGCCAAGAATGTGATGCCTTTGCTTTCTGTGCACCACACTGTCCCCTAGGCCTCTTCTCCAGTTTTTGTGAAAAAGAACTTAGGAGGAAAAGTAATTGGCAGAAAGTGAAAAACCACCAGCCATCATTTGAAATACGGGCGCGCCTCAACTTACGCTGGGATTACATGCCAAGAAACCCATCCAGAGTTGAAAATATCATAAATTGAAAATGCATTTAATATTTCACCTGACCTACCAAACGCCGTAGCTGAGCCTCGCCGGCCTTTAGCGTGCTCAGAACCCTTACACGAGCCTGCCTTGGGTTTCATCTCAGGAGCCTCACCTCCCCCTCTTCTCACCGGAAGCAGGAGAGACAGACGGGCCTTCTTAGACACGCTGGGCTACAAATACACAGTGTCCAAGTCACACTGGCAGCACGGGACGCTGTGGGGCAGGGGCCGTTTCCCTCCATGCTCACATTGCTGATTGGGAGTCATGAGGGAGGATCGGGCCACATGTCGCTAGCCCGGAAAAAGATCAAAATTCAGAGTACCGTTTCTATTGAATGTGTATCCCTTCTGCGCCATCACAAAGTCAAAAACTCTTAAGGTCGATCATTGTAAGTTATCGGTAGAGTCCTGCTCCCCTAACTCCAGCTTAGATGAGCCTCGGCCTTGCTTGGTTCCTTTGACTTTGAGGTGAGGGGTTCAGCTTGCTGGTCTCTCGGGCCTTAGCGGCTGTGACAACCCACCCATGGTTCTGGCCCTCCAGCGGGAATGTGGGGGCCCTTTCAAAGTGGACATGTGTGAGGCAGTGTCTCTGTCGCCTGCAATTTGAGGCAATTTGGAAAACCCGGATCGGTCTGAGCCGTTCACACTGCACGCACAAGATTAGCCGAAGACAAACGGCCCTGCCTGAAATGAGACGCCAGCCGTCTCCATCTGCGGGGATGTGGGATTGGGGTTGTTACGGCCCTGATTTGTGAACTTGAATGAGGGCTTCCAGAAAGCTATTTGTAAAATTCATTGCTGTCTCTGGCTGCAGCTAACACATTCCATCTTCTCAGAATAAGTGACTCCACGTTCCATGAATTCATAAAACAGGGTGGACTGTGGGGAGGTGGGAAGGGCAGGATGCAGGGGTGGGGGCAGGATGCCGAGGGTGGGCGTGGGGAGAGTGCCGCTGGGCAGAAGAACCCCAGGAGGCTCACTGCTACTGGGAACGTGGTTATAGGGAATTCTTCGGGAATTCTCCGTTAGCCGCCCCAGCCGGGTACCAGAGTCTGCTCTCACCTGCTCTCTCCCAGAGAGGTCCTCCAGGGGATTTCCACACATGGGGGTACCGCATTTGCAGAATGTATCCACCCAGCTTCCAGACCTGGTCAGGGAGAGGCCTTCTGACAGGGTCCAAGTCCTGTGAGCAGGAAGTGTTGGGAAGAAGCCGAGAGCTGGGGCCCCTGGGCCCAAGGGAAGGGGAGGGAAGCTTTGAGGCCGGCAGGGGGAACCACAAGGCTTGCCCAGGGTCCACTCAGGCCCCAGCACATTCTGAGGGAGCTGAAGCCACCTGGGATCTTTTCTGGGACAGGGTTTTCTCTAACAAATGACTGCTGCACCTCTGATGGTGCCTAGGGCAAGTTTCTGGATAAAAGTGTAATTAAAACTTAAAAATTGAATTAGTAAAGAAAATTAATTCTGGAAGCTACTCTTTTATGCCCTCGGAAGCATTTGACACATGTACCTACTTCCAAACTTCAGTTTGCTTATCTGAAAGACGGGGTGATGCCCCCCACTCTGCCTGCCCACAGGGCTGCTGCGACTCTCGGTTGGTCAGTCGGTCGGTCGGTGCACGAGCTGGTCTGCGGGATGCAGGGCTACAGAGGGAGAAAGGGCATGCCCTCCCGTCTGCAGGCTTCTCTGTGGCAGCTCTGAGTTGGTGTGAAGCCACCAGGCCCTCTTTTGTCTCCTGCACTAACCCCTTGGTCCCAGGTGCTCTTTGCTGTTGCTGACCAGGGACTCCCTGGGACCGTGGCCTGCACGTGTCACAGCAGAGCTGGGGTCTGTGGGGTCTGTCCCTGCTTGGCTGGGGGCCGACTGCTCCGGAGAGGTGTTGGTCTCGCCATGGTTCCTTTTCTCCAGAAACTCCAGGGCCTGTGACTGAAGGACAGAATCAGGCTTGGTGCTCAGCCAGGCCTGGCTGGCCAGCCCACCCGGGACCACCTCTCTGGCCAGGACGTCTGCGGGAGGCGTTGGGGCTGCTGCCATTCACCACGGCTCTGACCTGGCCCATCCAAGCCAGGCCAGCTGTGTGAGCCATGCAGGGCGTGCTTCGGCCCTGGGTGTGGGGAGACTCAGAAGTCCATGGGGGTAGCTGGGCCTGGTTCTGCAGCCCGGGGTTCAGTCTGGGAGGGGCTCAGTTCTGGAGATTGTACTGCATGTCACCATCCAAGCTGTGAATTTATGACTCACACAGCATGGAGGTGGCACCGTGAGGGGCGGTTTGCAGTGACTGTTCCTAGAAGTTATGACGCTTGGTCTGTGTGGCCTCCGAGAACTGGGTTCTTCTGGCCTGGCCACTTCCCACAGGTGTGAACCTGACCAGGTGTCTTACACTCTTTGGATCTGTTTCCTTGTCTCTAGAATGAGAAATATGGCCGTTTGGGGAAGTAAGTAAAACAAGCGGAAATAAAGCTGCTCTCAAGTATCTGGCTCAGAGTAGGCTCTTCGTAGTTGTTTGCTTTTGTTGTTGTTTTTATTAGTAAATAATTCTCTCGTTCAGGGTCCTCTTGAGAACTGAGTTGAGGCAACTGTGAGCTGCTGCTCTGACCTCAAGGAACTGGAAGCCCAGGAGGCCTGGGCAGGGTGGCCTGTCTGCCTGCCCACTCCCTGCCTGTGCCCTCAGGTGCACTGCTGGGTGCCACGCCTCCCCATGTGCACCCCTGGTCCTCCCGGGAGAGGGGCCTACAAGCCACAGAGGGAAGAAAGGTGGAGCTGACTGTGCCGACTTACCTAGTCATACACAGATGGGCTGGGCAACAAGGATGAGGAGACATTTTGGTTTTTTGGTTTTTAATCTTTACTGTGTTTTTTCCATCACCATTTAGGTCTCTCATACCCCCCTCCTTCCAGCAGTCACCACGCTGTTGTCCGTGTCCATGGGTCCTTTTTCCTTTTTGCTCAATCCCTCCACCCTCTTATCCCTGACTAACTGTCATCTCTCCATCTGAGTCTGTCTCTATTTTTCTTGTTAGTTCAGCTTGTTCATTAGATTCTACATATGGGTGAAATCATATGGTCTTTCTCTGAATGGCTTATTTCACTTAGTATAATGTTCTCCAGGTCCATCCATGCTGTTGCAAAGGGTAAATGTTTCTTCTTTTTTACAGCTGAGAAGTATTCCACTGTGTAAATGTCCCATAGTTGTTTTATCCACTCATCTACTGATGGACACTTGGGCTGCTTCCATATCTTAGTGACTGTAAATAACGCTGCAATGAACATAGGAGTGCTTATGTTCTTTTGAATTAGTGTTTTGGGTTCCTTCAGATATATTCCCAGAAGTGGGATCGCTGGGTCGAAAGATAGATCCATTTTTAACTTTTTGAGGTATCTCCATACTGCTTTCCACAGTGGCTGCACCAGTCTGCATTCCCACCAACAGTGCAAAAGGGTTCCCCTTTCTCCACATCCTTGCCGGCACTTGCTGTTTGTTGCTTACCGACGGTAGCCATTCTGACAGGTGTGAGATGGTAGCTCATTGTGGTTTTAACTTGCATTTCTCTGATGATTAGTCACAGTGAGCATCTTTTCATATGTCTTTTGGCCACCTGTATGTCCTCCTGGGAGAAGTGTCTCGTCAAGTCCTTTGTCCATTTTTTAATTGGGTTGTTGGTTTTTGGTGTTGAGTTTTATAAGTACTTTATAAATTTTGGATATTAACCCCTCGTCAGATGTGTTGGCAAATATGCTCTCCCATTATGTGGGTTGCTTTTTTATTTTGTTGATAGTTTCCTTTGCTGTGCAAAAACTTTTTAGTTTGATGTATTATACTCGTTTATTTTTTCTTTTGTTTCCCTTGGCTGGGGAGATATATCCAATAAAATATTGCTGCAAACAGTGTCTGAAACTTTGCTGCTTATATTTTCTTCTAGGATTTTTATGGTTTCAGGTCTAACATTTAAGTCTTTGATCCATTTTGAATTTATTCTTGTGTGTGATGTCTGAAGGTGGTCTGTTTTCATTTTTCTGCATATATCTGTCCAATTTTCCCAACACTGTATCTATCTTTATGAATAAACTCTCTTTGGCCCATTTTATGTGCTTGCTTCCTCTGTTGAATATTAATGGACTATAAAGGTGTGGGTTGATTTCTGGGCTCTCTGTTCTGTTCCATTGATCAGTGTGCCTTTTTATGCCAATACCATGCTGTTGTGATTACTATGGCCTTATTAGTATAGTTTGATATTAGGTAGCATGATTCTTCCAACTTTGTTCTTTCTCAGGACCACGGTTGCTATGTGGGGCCTTTGTGTTCCATATAAATTTTTGAAATATTTGTTCTAATTCTGTGAAATATGTCACTGGAATCTTGATAGGAATTGTGTTGAATCTATACATTGCTTTGGGTAGTATGAACATTTTAATGATGTTAATTCTTCCCATCCATGAACATGATACATGCTTCTACTTACTTGTATTTTCTTCTATTCAGTTTCTTACAATTTTCTGAGTACAGGTCTTTTACATCCTTGGTTAGGTTTATTCCTAGGTATTTTATTATTTTTGAAGCAATTGTGAATGGGGTTGTTTTCCTAATTTCCCTTTTTGTTAGTTTGTTATTAGCATATAAAAAGGCAACCGATTTCTGGATATTGATTTTGTATCCTGCCACTTTGCTGAATTCATTTATCAATTCTAGTACTTTCTTGGAGGAATCTTTGGGGTTGTCTACGTACGGTATCATGTCATCTGCAAATAAAGACAGTTT
>VMDR010020155.1:0-17778 GCA_007922815.1 Macrotus californicus
AATTTGTAGCAGGCTTTTGAAATCAGATAATCAGTTATATCCTGTAATGCTATAATTATGCATAAATGATACAGTTACTAGAAGTAATCATCCTGTTTTTAAAAATCAAACACTTCTTGTACATGTAACTGGATATATTTTGTATTTTCCAGCTAGTGCAGATCATCATAAACACAACACACCTGGAACAAGCTTGCAAATACCTTGAAGACTTTATAACTAACATTACAAATATTTCTCAAGAAATTGTTCATACCACAAGACTTTACGGACTTTCTACCTTTAAGGTATGTAAAAAATCTGACCAAAGATTTTATTTCAATCACTGCAAGCAAACTTTTAAAAATTAAAGAAAATTTTTATTATATACATGAGTTCATTATATTCCTAACAATTGAGTATTAGAGGTAATCCTTGTCAGCAGTGAGCAGATAAATGTCAGTTTCTTTTTGGCATTTTAAACATCTTATTAATATGGAGAAAAGTATATTGATTTTCCACAGCTATGTTACATTTTGTTTATGTTTTGAAAACTTCCAGGAGTGCTGAATTGGTCTCATTGAATTTCCATTAATGTCTCTCAGTTCAATAAATAATTTTTTATGAGTGTGTATACGTGTGTGTGGTTAGAAATTAAAAATATAAGATGAATTAGGTAAGTGTAAGATTGGCTTTATATCCTTAATTGACTCTGATCTGAAGAAAAGTAAGTATCTTATTATAGGTTATTAAAGTCCTGCTTTTATATGAACAGAAAGATTTCTGTTTGCATAATACCATGGGATATACTGAAAGGTTAATTAATGGTTGTTTTAAACAGAATGGAAGATTAAATACTTTCATAAATTTGTTTTATAAGCTGTTTTATTATTTCATTGATTTGGGGTCATATAGATGTGACATTGGCATAATCTTGTAATATAAATTGCTTTGCACTGTGTATTTTGCTAAACAAATATAGACCACCTATTGATCCCTTATCTGTAAAATATGCTTGCTAATTTAACTACACAGCCTTTTCTAAGTTTTCTATTAAAAAGAACTCTTATCTTTCTGCTCTTGCTATATTATAAACTACCCAGTTTATCTCCTAAAATTATGGTATAATCACTTACACTTTGAAAATTCAGTATACTTGTATTTAGAAATAACTAATTAAGTGTTAACAGTAACTAGACTTTCAAAGTCCAGAAATGACCCTTGGTTCCTAAAGTTATCTGCATGGCCCCCAAATCTTATGCTTCTATGGTTATTCTTGAGCTCATGTAGTTATCCTGATCCAGAAGGCACAAATGCAGATAATATCTGAGTGAGTACTTTGATAAAATTAGTTATTAAAACTGAGACAGAACCTGGACAAAATAGACATTCATTTATCCAGATAAAATAGTATAGTAACTAAGGGTATATACTGTGGAGTTAGACTGCTGTGTGACTTGGCACATTTTTCACTTTTAATGATTCCCCGTTTTGTTATCTATAAAATTGGAGTAGTAATATATTACCTACCTCATCCAATGATTAAGAGGATTAATGGGGATGCTTAGCACAGTTTCACTTGTACATCATCTATACTCTGAGAACTCTCTTAGGTGATGAGAATATAAAAATGTAACCCTATTATTAAGAAGCTCACAGGAGAATAAACTGTAAAAAGACACTTGATGATATGGTAGGATAAGTGCCATAATGTAGGAAAAACTCCACAAGGTTTTGGACGCTTATTTATCCAAGGGACAAATTGGTTCTTTACTTTTATATTAGATTTTGTATAATCTTCCTTCTATTTTTTATTGATCTCTGTCCTTTTGTCCGTGTGTTACTTGTAGACTGTCAAGAAGGGATTTACTAAGGACTGGATTTGTAAGCATATTTAACTGTTAACATTAAATTTAATAGGCTTACTCTGTACTCTGAATTGCCTTGACATCTGGTATATGTAGGGGTGTTCAGGCAATTTCCTTATCAATTCTAACTCAGAGAACCCACGCTATGGGACATGGTGGACTTAGGCTGAGGGATCTTGGAACTACCCTTCTCAAATCTGCCTGTTAGGAGGGACTGTTTAGAAATGTTAGCTCTGGTCCATCATCCCTTAAGTTGTAGATATTTGGCCGAAACTACAACTGTCATAGAATATCCTTTGGTTTTCTTGGAAATCAAGAAATCAGGTTTAGCCTTTATACCTAGTAGAGCATCCTTGTTTTTTGTTGTTGTCGTTTGTTCTATGTTCATTTAGGATGCAGGAAACTCTCTCGGTTTTATGAGAATAAGAGCTGTTTCAAGCTCAGTTATATGAAAGTCAAGAGGAATTTATCATAAAGTATGATGTGAGGAAGCAATTCAACTTCAGGAATTGTTAAATAAATATTAAAGTGAATTACTGAGGGAGATTGGGGGAATTTTCATTCGTGGTGAATACTCAGTCGTTTAAAACCTCTTTCAGAGAAGATTAAAGTACAGTCTTGGTTTCAGCCATTAGCATAGATTGCTTAGTTCACCTCTTAGCCTAATTGTTTCCAGTCCAGTGACTCTACCAAACATACTCCTATTTAGTTGCCTGATCATTAGGGAAGTGAGCATTTACAAGATCCTTTTCCTCATACCTCCTTTTGCTTCCCCTCCAAAAAGCACATATGCACACACAAAGTGCTTGATTTATATCATATATATTTTATGAAATATATAGATTATCATGTTAGCTTGCCTTTTCACTTTGCTAAATCTATGAGTGATACAAAAGAAGTAAGTAGTTTCTGCCCTCAAGCAGTACCTCAGCTTTTTAAAGTTAACCTGGACACACACTGAGAGCTACTTGAAACTAATGTAAAACTTCTAACTGAAAAGATTTGCATCAGAATAGAGGGGGGAAATGGGAATACCGTTTCCTTTTTAATCTGTGTATTAGAGAAATAACCTTGTTCTTTTTCTTTGGCTTCAGAGCACTTTAACTTTGCTCCAGGGAGCTTTTCCAACCTGTCACTTCCTCTTGAGTACCTGCAGTGATTACAACTGTTAAGAGCCTAAAAGGAATATGCTTCTGATTCTTTTTCTAGTTTGCCTTTTTAAAATCTGTTGATAACTATGTAACAAAGTTTTTTCAGGATTATAGCTAAAGTGACAGTGATAAGTTGTGTTTAAGGGCTTGAAATTCTCTTCCTATGGAGCTAGGATGTGGTACATGGACTTTTAAAAAATATTTTTCATTGAACTGTAACATATACATATGAACATATGTATAGGACCCAACTCTATGTTGTTTATAAAACCCACTTTAAATATAAAGATTAACATTAAATGGATGGAGAAAATATGCCATGTTAACATTAATCAAAAAAGTAGGAGTGGCTATATTTCAGACAGAGCAGACATCAGAGCAAAGAAACTTATCAGAGATAAAGAGGGTGGCATTACATAATGATAAAGGGATCAGTTCTCCAAGAAGATATAACAGTCCTTAATGTGCATGTGCCTGACAACAGAGGGTCAAAATACGTGAAGCAAAAACTGATAGAACTTTAAAGAGATGAATCCACTGATGTAGTTGGAGATTATACCCCTTTATTAGAAATGGACAGATCCGGCAGGCAGCAAATCAGTAATGGCATAGCTGAACTCAGTTTAAGACCTTCAATCAACTGGATATAATCAAGCATCTCTAGACCACTTAACAATAGCAGAACATACATTGTTCTCAAACTCACATGGAATGTTTACCAAGATAGACCACATTCTGGGTCGTGAAACATACATTAACAAATTTATGACAAAGCATAGAAATCATACAGAGTGTTCCCTTAGACTACAGTGGAATTAAACAAGAAATCAGTAACAGAAAGATAGCTGGAAAATCCCAAAATACTTGTAGATTAAACAACATACTTCTAATTAACATGTGGATCAAGGAAGAAAAATATAATAAAGGAATGTAATTACTAACTCTATGCCCACACATCTGATAACCTAGATGATATAAACCAATTCCTTGAAAGACACAGTCTGTCAAAACTGACACATAGAAGAACCAGACATTCTGAATAGGCCTGTATCTATGAAAGAAACTTAATAATTAATAATCTTTCATTAGAGAAAGCTACCAAACACTTAAGGAAATAATTATACCAATTCTCTACAGTCTCTTTCAGATAGAAACAGAGAGAGTACTGCTGAATTCATTTTATGAGGCCAGCATTACCCTAAAACCAAAGGCAAAGACTAGAAAACTATAGACCAGTATTTCTTATGGACATAGTTGCAAAAATCCTCAACAAAGTATTATCAAATCAAATCCAACAATTTATAAAAAGAATTATATATTACAACCAGGTAGGATTTATCCTAGGTATATACAAGGCTGATTCAACATTTAAAAATCAGTTAATACAATCCATCACATCAACAAACTAAAAAAGAAAATTCACATTATCATATCAGTAGTTGCAGAAATAACATTTGACGAAATTCAACATTCTTTCATGGTAATTCTCAGTACACTAGGCATATAGGGGAACTCTGTCATCTTGATAAAGAATATCTACAAAATCTATAGCTAGCATCATACTTGATGGTAAGAAACTTGAAGCATCCCCACTAAGATCAGAAGTAAAGCAAGGATGTCCCTTCTCACTACTCCTTTTTAACATCATACTGGAAGTGCTAGCTAATGCAATAAGACAAGAAAAGGAAATAAAAGATACACTGATTGAGAAGGGAGAAGTAAAACCATCTTTGTTTATAGATGACATGATTGTCTATGTACAAAATCCAAAAGAATGATAATAAAAAACCAACTCCTGGAACTAATTAACAACTGTTACAAGGTTAATGTTCACAAGTCAATAGCATTCTTACTTACCAGTGCTCAAACTGTCATTAAGAAACATACCATAAACTGGGTGACTTAAACAACAGAAGTTAGTTTTTCACAGTTCTGGAGGCTGAGAGTTTGAGATCAGGATATCAATGTGGTGGTGTTCTGGTCAGTACTCTCTTCCCAGCTTACAGATGGCTACCTTCTCACGCTGTCCTAATCTGTCAGTGACAGGGAGATGAAGAGGGAGAGAATATTCTGGTTTCTTCCTCTTCTTGTAAGGGCACTGATCCCATCACAAGTGCCCCCAACCTCATGACCTCATCTAAACATAATTATCTTTCAAAGTCCTCATCTCCAAATACCATCACATTGGGGGCTATGGTTCAACATAGGAATTTTGAAAGGACACAATTCAGTCCATGACATTCTGCCTCTGGCCCCCAAAATTCATGTCCTTGCATTCAAAATACACTAATTTCATCCCAAAGTTTAACTCATTCCAGCATTGACTTTAAGGGCAAACATTCAAAGTATTCAAATGTCATCTAAATCATGCATGGTAATGGGAAAAATACAATAAAAATTAAGTTTTAAAAAAGTGGTACAGCCACTTTGGAAGACAGTTTAACAATTTCTTATAAAACTAAATATATTCTTACCATGGAATCTAGCAGTTACACTCCTTTTTATTTACCCAGGTGAGTTGAAAACTTATGTCCACGCAAAAACTCACACATGTGAGTTTATAGCTGCTTTAATCCAAATTGCCAAAACTTGGAAACAACCAAGATGTCCTTCAATAAGTGAATGGATAAGCTCTGGTACAGGCAATGGAATGTTTTTCAGCAGTAAAACGCAATGACCTACCAAGCTATGAAAATAAATGGAGGAATTTTAAATGACATATTACTAAGTGAAAGAAGCCAATCTGAATAGGCTACCTATTGTATGATTCCAGTTAAGTGATATTCTGGAAAAGGTAAAACATGGAGAAAGTGAAAAGATCAGTGATGGCCACGGGTTGGAGTTGGGAGTCGAGGAGAGGTGAATAGGTGGAGCACAGAGGATTCTTAGGGCAATGAAACTTCTCTGTATGATACTATAATGAGGGCTATATGTCATTTACATTTGTCCAAATCCATAGAATGCATAGCACCAAGAATGAACCCTAATGTAAACTATGGACTTCGGGTGATAATGATGCAGGTTGGTTGATTGTAACAAATGTACCACTAAGGTGAGGCATTTTGATAGTGGAGGACACTGCAAGTGTAGGAGCACGTGGTTTATGGGATACCTCTATGTGTTTCTTAGTAAGAATTATTAAAATTTCTCACTTGAATTATTCTTAAATTATTTTACATATATAAAGTTGATTTATTATTGCATTGCTAGCACTCTTGGAATACTCTTGACTGATTAATTACATTTCAGTGTTTGATTACTTATGTGCTTTGTGTATAGTCTTTTGTATCATTGGTGAAGTTTTGTACAATCTCGTTTTGTTGTGCAGCTTGATTGTCATCTTTGAGAAGTCGTGCATGTAACGTTTACTTCTTTTGTTACTGGTTACCACCAGCTTCTCCTGTTGTTATCTTTTCCCGTTAGAGAGGGCTGCATAAAGCAGTTTTATGCTTGCAGCTAATTCAAAACATTTTAACTACATAAAATCCTAAAAGGTAGATCGGGGAAAAGCAAAACTTAAATAATTACTGAACAGAATAAATAATTAAGCCAATTATACACAAAAGTAAATAACGTAAATAACGAGGTTGCTACTTTGCCAAAAACATAAGAAGCTAACAGAAAAGGCAAAAGCATGTTTTTTTAGTTCTGTAAGCAAAAGGGGAAGATCAACAAAATTTACAGACTACCTCAACCCCCGTGGGTACATGAAAAGTGCTCAGCTTTCTATTTTTCTGTAATTTATCATCAGTGATCACTTAATTATAGCAAGTGCCTCTTGTAAAGTTGGTAGGAAGCAGAAATAGAAGAGGGAAGGAAATGGTTGAGGAGTACTTTAAAAAGCTACTGGCATCAGATGATTTGCAGACCTGATGACAAACAACCTAGACTACCTAAGAAGTGGCAGATGCTAGACAAAGCCCCTGGCCATTCTTTAACACTTCTGAGGTACAAAAGCCCCTGAAAACTGGAAAGGTAAAAATGTAGCACCAACCTTTTAAAAAAGGAAAAGGAGGTAATTGAGGTGATTTGAGAATTAGAAAAGTATTTAATTTATAATGATCTACAACAATACCAGATAACTCAGAAGCTGGATTTTGAGTTATTCTAGACTTTGATTCTAGGTCAAAGCCTATATTGCCCTTTCCTGTATATTGCTAGAAGTGGAGTAGCTAGCAAATGGCTGGACGAGGGATTTAGGTTTTTCTGGGGCAGTCTACTTCAATATTCTGTTCTGTCTACAGTAAGGCTTTGGTTGTGTCTCAGAACATGTAACTGTGAACACATCAGTAATTGGGTGGAACTTTTCATCTATACTGACAATCACTTTTGGCCTGGAGTATATATTAAATGATAAGTCTTTCTGTTGTTCTGTGCTAATTCCTGACAAGATGTGGAATGGTTCTGAATTGTTCGGATTTTTTAATCTAAAAGGGCAGAGATTTATAGATACAGAGCTCTGATGGTGCAGGGTTGGGGGCAGAAGGGGATTGAGCAAAAAAGAGAAAGGACTCATGGACATGGACAACAGTGTGGTGATTGCAGAGGGGGAGTGATAAACGATAATGGGAAAAATACAATAAAGTATAATTGGAGTTTAAAAAATAAAGGGCAGGTAACTACAAATAAACAACTGCAGTATGTAATAAGTAGATAAATTTGGTCCTATAGACATGTTTGATTTGATTTTGTACTGTTTTGAATTTGAATACCTTTAGATGACATGCATTTATGCTTTATAATCATCCTGCCCACCACAATCACCTTGTCTGCCATACTCATTCATGTTACCTGCCTGGACCTGGAAGGCTTTTGGGTATTTGTATAAGGCACAATTCATATCCTAAAGCCTACAACTTTTTTTAGTTACAGTAATATAATATAATGAAAAAATCTGGTGAAAAGTAGCCATTTCACTAGATTAATTTGAAGCATAAGCAAGCAAATTTTAAAAAAAATTTTTTTGATTTGTTTTAGATACAAAATATAAGAATAAATTAACTTTTCTTGATTGTTACACTGATCTCTAAAATAGCTAAATAAAAATTCATAATGTCTTAAATTGACTCCTTTTTCTACCTATCTAATTTTTTATGTTGGTACAGTAGTTCCCCTTTACCCTCAGTTTTGCTCTCCGTGGTTTCAAGTACTACAATCTGAAAAAAATAAATGAAAAATTCTAGAAAGAAACAATTTATAAATTTTAAATTGTGTGATAAAATCTCTTGCCATCCCATTCTGTCCCGCCTGGAATGTGAATCATCCATTTATCCAGCATCTCCACATGTCTGTGCCACTGCCCAGTAGTCACTTAGTAGCCCACTCAGTTACCAGATCAACTGTCTGTCACAGTTATCACGGTGCTTGTGTTCAAGTAACGCTTATTTTACTTAATACTGGCCCAAAGCACCAGAGTAGATGATGCTGGCAGTTCAGATCTGCCAAAGAGAAGCCTTAAAGATCTTCCTTTAAGTGAAAAGGTGTGTATGTACACATGGGAAAAAACATTGTATATATAGGGGTTGGTGTTATCTGAAGTTTCAGTTATCCACTGGGGCTGTTGGAAGAGAAAGAGTCACAGATAATGGGGAACTACTGTAATCTCCACTTTTTGGCCTCCTTTCCTGGAAAATCTGGAGTTAGCTTTGACCTATTTCTGTTTAACTGCTCCTAACTAATTACTAGGTTGTGATGTTTAGTCTTACTTCTTTCCTCCCCCTTTGCCTAGAGTATCAGTAGTGACATTGGTTAATGAGTTGGGTGCTATGTGCTACTACCATTTAGAAATTTCTAAATTAAAATCATAGATTATCAGAGCCTCATTTCTTGAATTAGAGCAGGGAGAAATTAGCTAGACAGTATACGTTAGTTTTGATAGTTCCAACTTCATCTCCTGGTTGGATTTTTAGGGCTCAGAAAAATGTCATGTAAGTATTCCCCTTGCTTCAAGTGAATAATTTTAAATGTAGCCTTTTTTCTAGAATGTTCAATAAAATGTTTCAAATAAAATACTTGTATTTATCAGAATTATTAACAGAAAATTGATGAGAACTGGCAGAAAAACCATCTCAAACTGTCTTAAACAATAAAGGAAAATTATTATCTAGTGTGACTGGAAATTCCAAGAATACAGCAGATTTCATGTGAGACTGAAGCCAGCTGCTCAGAAGATGTCACCAAGGACCCCAGAGTCCCTCCACCTTTCAACTCTGCTTTATGCAATCTGGCCTCACCTTTAGACCACGTGGTGGCCTGGCAGCTGTAGGCTCTCTCGTTCTGGTAGCAAAGTGACTGCCCCATCACAGTTCCAAACCTCATATCCTCATGCCCTGTAGTTGGAAGGAAGAGAGAGTCTGTGTCTCCACTAGCTGCTATGGAACTCCCTGTGAATGAGAGAATGATAATTGCTACTTGACTTCAATTCATCAGTATCCATCCTTGGAGCTGAATATAGGTTCACTTCCATCCAGACCAAAGAGAGATGGGAATGGGGGCAGAGTAATTTTCCAAAATGTTTGGGGACTGTCCCAAGAAGGGGGAATGGATGATAGTAAATCATTGAGGTTTACTAAAATGTTTAGCTGTTACTACAAAACTTTTATTCAAAACACACATGCTTCTGGTCTGGGAAGTCTAGGGTGAAGTTTGTGCATGTGTATGTTTTAAAAAGTTCCTCGGGTGGTTCTGTTGCACACCTGATACTGAGAACCGCTGATACAGTTCTGCCTACAGGGGGCACTGTTTTCTTTAAACAAGCAAAGGAAGAATTTCTTGCTTTGCTTATAAACTGAATCTTTTAAAATTTAATTTAGGACTTAGTTGATATATTCCTGAGTTTCTGGGGAGGTCATAAGGATTGAAAGTATTTGGTTTCAACTGTAAAACTCTTCAGGAAGTCCAAGCTAATTTCTTAACAGTCTCTAAATTATAATTAGTAATCTTTCTTATTTTTAAAAAGATTTTATTTATATTTAGAGAGAGGAGAAGAGAAGGAGAAAGATAGGGAGAGAAGCATCAATGTGTGAGAGAAATATTGATTGGTTGCCTTTCCCATGCCCCGAACTGGGGACCTGGCCCACAACCCAGGCATGTGCTCTGACTGGGAATTGAACTGGCAACCTTTTGGTTCGCAGGCCGGCACCCAATCCACTGAGCCACATCAGCCAGGGTAGTAATCTTTTCTAAGAAATATATTAGCAAATAATTCAATGACCTTGTGTGTGAGTATAGGAAAAGTTACAATAAGAATCTTTTCTGTCTTTCTTTACTTGCTCCTGTTTCTTTAAAAGTAGAATGTAGTGAGTCACTTCATACAGTTCATGCACGTATGTTTTCTCATGATTATATTTGTCAGGATTATAAAATAAGCAGACTCCTTAGTCTTCAGCAAAGTCCTTTCAAATGTTGACTGAAACATGTTCCTGCCTAGAACTGCTGTCTGAACTGCTGCTGATTCAGAGTTTCTTGTTTATTCTTACAGCCTGTGTGAAGCATGGCTAAGCTTTTAAACACATAAAGTACTCCCCCGCAGAATCTCATTTAACATGTGAAAAGTTATCTTAACCTGGATAGTTTATGGGAAAAGTAGAACCTGCTCCTGTTGTCACCTCAGAAAAGTAGTAGATTAATCAAGAAAGTTCTAGAGAATAACAAAAAGTATTTTTGTTTTTGTATATGTTCCTTTATTTTTGCTTAGTTCCTTTACAGAAAATCGCTGGCTTTTGAATCACTTTATCCAGAAAGCATATAATTATAATGACTTCATATAACTGTAATGTGAGTGATTTCATCATCATCTATAATTTCTCTTCCTTCAGATAGATAGTGTCTGTTTTCTCCCATCACTTTAAAGTTTGAAGATATTTGGCCCCTCTCCCCATCTCACCTTTTGCTTAATGTTTTAATTGTCCCATGTTGCTTTTAAAAATCCAGGAAAATCTGAAATAACATCTTTATTTAATTTAACAAAATTCTTTGTAGTAAAAAGGGGAATTAAGAAGTATACCATTGACTTTAAAGGTGGATTTAAATAAGGATCTTAAAAGAATAATTATTTTTAAAAATAGCTAAAATTTCACCAAGTAGTTTAATTCTGTGAGTTTGGAAGAGAGAAGCCTCCCGATACTTGTTTTTAAAATGTTGTTAGGCGTCTCTTCTCCCTGCCTACATTCAAGGCATCCCAGGAAAACAAGAGAAATCATGTATAACAGCCCTAGTACAGGTAAGGGATGTAGTAGAGGATAGGAGCAAACAAATTGCAAATTTTCCTGTCCTGTGATACAAGGGAGGTGGGTTGAGTATTAAGGGATGATTATTTGGTCCTGAGCTTTAGGCCTCCCTTATCTGGCTGCCTTTTGGAGTTGCAGTCTGGCTTCATTACTGTAGTGACCTGTATTCATCTGCTTATCTTCAGTAGAGGTAGTGAGACCTGAAATAGAGGGGACTGATGAACGCTGGGGCAAAATGCAAAGTGGTAAATAAACAGTTACATTTCTTTGAGGAATTGGCATGTAAGTGGTATTGCCTTACAGCAAGCATGGAACAAGCATGCTTAAAGGCGTGAGCTGCCATGTAAGAAGTCTAGGTACCCCAGAGCCACCATGCTGTGAGCAAGCCAAGCTGCATGAAGAGGCTACCTATTCCAGGTGCCAGACATGTGAATGAAGAAGCCTCTGCATGATTCTAATACCCAGCTGTTGAGTCTCATTCCCAGCCTTCAAGTTGTCCCAGCTGAGGTCCAGATATAACAGGGCAAAGTCACCCCACTGTTCCCTCTCTGCATTCCTAACCAGTGGAACCTATGAGCATGATAAAATGTTTGTTATTTTAAGCCACTAAGATTTGGGGGTTAGTTTGTTACTCCACAGTGGTAACTGGAACAGCAAGTAACATAAACCTTGCTAGCCCACATGATTTTTTTTCACTACACATTTACTATACATGTAGCCAGTACTAATTTGTTAATAATTATTCATTCTGCCCTGGCCGGTGTGGCTCAAGAGGACTGAGTGCTGGCCTGTGAACCAAAGCATCACTGGTTTGATTCGCGGTTGGGGCACATGCCTAGGTTGCGGGCCAGATCCTTGGTAGGGGGCATGTGAGAGGCAACCACACATTGATGTTTCTCTTCCTTTCTTTCTCCCTCCTTTCTCCTCTCTAAAAATAAATAAGTAAAATCTTTTAACAAATAATTATTCATCCTGTGATTATTTTATTTGTGGTACCCTTCTATCCCAACTAGATTATAAACTTTTCCAAGACAGTAGCTATTTAAAAAACATTTTGTGACAAATACTCATCTACTGCCTACTTCTTTGGAAGCACTGTTCTAGGTGCTGGAGATAAATCGCTGAACAAAAAAACAGAATAAACTTCCTGCCTTAAAGGTGCTTACATTTCAGTAGATGTTTTGTACCTAATACCTTACTCAGAGTGCTGAATTTATAGTGGCTCATAAGTGATTGATAAACACTAACATTAAACTTCTCAATCTTAAGATTTTTCTGAGATTAGCATTGCATTAGAAATTTTAGTAGACACACTAATAACTTAAGTTGCTTATAAGTAACTGTAAGTCAGAACTCATTTTCTACTACCATTTTTATTCCTTCATTACATTTGTTAATATTAACTTGTCTTAAATTCCTTTTTTATCTAAAGTAGTATTCACTCCTTTCTGTAGGTGAGGAGAGACACTGTTGAAAGTTTTTATTGTCTGTGTCATATTTGTGTTAGATCTCTGAGTGGGCAGAGAAGAAAAATCTTTCTTGAAATTTCTGTTCCGATCCTACTGTGAAGGCGGGCATGCAAACGGAGAGATGGTAGCAGTAGTTTGTTTTCTTCAACCCAGCGTGGCAGTGAGTTGCACGTGTTAGACATTGTGAAAATTGGAGAGGGAGCCGAGAACAGCATGGGAGTGTGGAAGTGGTAGACAGCATTTTGATTGATCATGTTTACCTTCTCTTACACTGTTCTTTTGAAAATTTCTTAAGGCACACAAACCAAAATACCTAAGTAAAGCATTCCTGATTATATTTTTTAAAGTTACAACTCAAATGGCATATCCTCCACACAGCTTTTTATCAAATAAATAGTAATGACTTCCTCCTTTGTTTACTCAGGATGCTTTGTTACACCTTAATATAGCACTTAGTCATGTTGTGTTACATTGTATCTCTCCCTGGACTGAGATCCTTGAGGGTGGGAGCGGTCCTACTCCTCTCGGTGTCTTTATAGTGTTCTTCTTCATAGACACGATGTAAATTATATGCTGGTTTAAGTTGTGTTGAAATGTAATGTGTGACTGAGGATGACACCTCGTGTCGTTCTGTCAGAGTGCCGCTGTCTGAGTGAGAACCCACAGCTCTCATTTCTTATTTCTGTAGTCTCTTACGGAGGAAGTTTCAGTTATTCGTTTGACATGTTTCTTCTTTTTTCATGTGGGCATGTGTAGCTGTAAATTTCTAAGCACTTCTTTCTTTGCATCCCATAAGTTTTGATATTGTGTTTTTGTTCATTTATCTCAGAACATTTTCTAACTTCTATCATGATTTCTTCTTTGACCCATTGGTTTTTTATTGGAGTCTGTTGTTAATTTCTACATATTTGTGAATTTTCCAAATGTCTTTCTGCTATTAATTTCTAATTTCATCCCATTGTGGTTGGAGAATATACTTTGTATGATTTCAGTCTTTTAAAGGCTTGTTTTGAGGCCTACTGTGCTCTGTTCTGGATAGTGTCCCATGTTCACTTAAGAGTAATTCATGATTCCCTGTTGTTGAGAAGTGTGTTCTGTAGATGTCTGTTAGGTTCAGTTGGGTTATATTGTTGATCAGATCTTTGCCTGCTCAAATCTGTTTTTGAACCCCTGTAGTGATTTGTTTCGTTTTATTTATTGTAGTTTTCAACTCCAGGATTTCTATTTTTTTACATAATTTCTCTTTATTTTATATTATGCATTTTGTGCGGCATTGATTTTATATTTTAGTTCTTTAGATGTGGTTTTCTTTAGTTCTTTGTACCTATTTTAAATAGCTGATTTAAAGTGTTTGTCATATAAGTCTGATGTCTATGCTTCTTGAGGGAAAATTTCTATAGATTGCTTATTTTTCTGTGTATGGGTGATACTTTCTTGTTTCTTTGTGTTATAAATTTGTTGAAAACTGGACATTTAAAATTATATAATGGGGCAACTCGGGAAATCACACTTTCTCCTCTCTCTCTGAGACTTACTGTTTTTTTCCTGGTGCTTGTTTTGTGGCTTTTTTAAATTAATTGTATAAAGTAGCCACAGAAGTCTCTGCTTGTTTAGCTTAGTCGCCAGCTAATAAGTGGACACGATCATTAAAAATTCCTTAAAAGTCTGGGACCAGTAAGTCCCCTGGTCTTTGCTGAAGGGCTCTGTGTGTTGGGGCGTGCTTCAGCACTTAGGCATTTGAACACTCTGCTTTAGCCTTCTCTTCCTGCTTGCAAATTGCGTCACGGTCGGCCACAGATGAGAGCTTAGAGCCTTCTCGGGTCTTTCCTGAGCATGTATACAGCCCTACATAACCTTCTACATATACATTGCCTTCTAGACTTCCAGGAATATGTCAGAGCTTTTCAAAGCCATCTATTAACATCTCATTCCTTAGATTTTCCTTTTGAGCTTTTTGGTTAGCCTATTGTGTGCCCTCTTACCCACTGCTTAAGGCATTTGTGATGTCCACCAATGTCCCCAGGGGCTAGGCTTTTTGCACGGGACAAGCCCCACTTTAGGTAATATAAAAACATCCCTTAAAGTAGGGTCTTCCAGGGAACCACCAGATAGATCAAATAGTGATAATTCTTTAGGGATATGGCTTTGAAGGAGGTGCAGGCCATTCAGCCCCCTTTGATGGCTGTCAGGCTGCTGGTTTACCCCACAGCTGTGGGATGCTGATTTTCAAGGGTACTGCAGAGCTGGAGCAGGGGAGGGAGAATAGAAATAGGGCATATTAAAATGCCACAAAGCTTGCTTTCTTACCAAGATTCAGCTATTTTTTAAAAAATAAACGCTCTCTGGATTGCTACAAACTTTGAGTTAATATCCAGAGTTCTGACTTGTCAACTGACTTTGACAAGTTTTGCCAGTTTTTCTTGTTGCTTTTATGGAGGAGAGAGTGTTTAGAGATCCTTACTCTGCTATTTTTTCATCATTTCCTTTATTTCTTTTTTCCTCCTCTGAGAAATTAACTATTTCTTTTGCCTCTTCAACTCAAAACGCCAATAACTATTTTATATCTTATGTGATAGTCCAATTTAATTTCTCTCAGTGGATTGGAGTGGTCTTCTGCCTTCTTGACAGCTTCTGTTTTTCTGCTTCTTTTTCTCTTAAAATTCTTTTTAGACCTCTGAGAAGAATTGAGAGTTAATAAGTCATAATTATCTTGCCACATAAAGACAAAAAAGGTGATAGTAAGGTTGTCAAAAAACAAAGTGCTGCCAGCCAAAAAAGCAGTCTTTTTGGACTTTGAATAAATGACTAAAATATTAGACTAAAGAAAAACATACAGCAAAACTTAGAATTTTAAGAAAACTTGTTTTATTATCTGCTTCTGTAACTGTTCCTTATTGTTTGTTGTTATTTTGCCCTCTTTTAGGATGCCCGACATGCGGCAGAAGGAGAAATATATACCAAACTTAATCAAAAAATTGATGAATTTGTTCAGCTTGCTGATTATGATTGGACAATGTCTGAGCCAGATGGAAGAGCTAGTGGTTATTTAATGGATCTTATTAATTTTTTGAGAAGCATCTTCCAAGTGTTTACACATTTGCCTGTAAGTATAACATTTTTTCAAAAAATTATAATTTTGCTTACTAAAGTATATTTTAGAATTCAATTTTAGTTTGAGGTTTACTTGTTTAAACCAACTTCTTAGCTTGAATATATTTCCTCTTCCATTATTATAAATCAATTTGTGAAGAATCCTAACTTACGCAATTGTTTTGTTTTTTTTTTTTACTTTTTAACTGAAATACCTACAATCCTCTTCCCATGAAAACCAAAATAAAACTGTGAAATTGACAGTGTAGACTTAAATAGAAATAAAATGTAATAGTAGTTTTTATAAAAATCAACATGGCTTTTCCAGTTAGAAAAGACCAAGAAATTACTGGATATTTTTAGGCCAGAGATTAAAATAAAACAGGAGCGTTGTTCTATCTTGATATATAGTCATAGTGTATCTATATCTTGAGCAATCTATTGATGAAACATTACCCCCAGAAAATGTACAGGGGGACATTTGAATGTGAATAAGCTGAAACATTGGCTTGTTCAGATAAGGAATGCAAAGACCAAGAGATTGTGGTGGAATGAACATGCTCTCTTTAGGTATATTCAGAAATAATAGAACTATTGTTAAAATGTGAATGAAGTAGTTTTCATGCAAATAAAATAGAAAAAAATTTGTTGACCTTTTCATCTCATGATAAGATATATCTGAGCACAAAGATAAAGTATGTAATTTGAAGCCTACCTAACTGCTTCCAACCATCTCCTTTTTTTTTTTTTAACTCTTTAAAATAGATTTTATTTACTTATTTGAGAGGGGAGGGAAGGAGAAAAAGATGAGAACCATCGACGTGTGAGAGGAAACATCCATTAGTTGGCTCTCCTTTTCATCCTGACCAGGGACTGAACCTGCACCCTGACCATGTGCCCCAACCTGGAATCCTGCGCTTTGCCAGAGGGCCCCCAACAGACCCACACAGTCGGGGTTGTTATGTATTTAGTTATCAGTGAGTTTAAATCCTCGAGGGGTACTGCATTACATGGATTCTGTGTCCAATGGCCGTAGCAGGAAGGTTGCTTTGGAATTTAGCATGAACCATGCCACTGTTTCCATGAGCACGAGTTGCCTTTCCCCAGCTGACTCTGGTTTTGTTTGGTTCACCACCAGGAGTCACTGTGTTGTTCTTTGCTTTGTACACATGAGCACCTCTCTTGCCTAGATAGAATTCAGTGTCATCTCGAGCATAAACGCCTTCAATTTTAAGAAGAGCTGTGTGCTCCCTCTGGTTGCGGAGACCCCATTTATAGCCAGCAAAAATGGCCTTGGACCACAGCCTTCCAGACATATTTGTTGTTGTAGAAGTTCTGTTCCCCCAAAGTTCAGCAGCAGGAATTCAACTCACCTCCACCTCCTTTTTTTTTTTAAATGAAAAATAAAAGTTATTTTTCTCATCTTTTACTCTTCCCCTATCAGGATTTGCTCCAGGGGCCGATTAAAATAGCTTAAGGAAGGTGCTACTGAACAAATAAAGAGAATATTTTAAAAGAGATTATAATGGTGGATCTGTGCCAAAGAACTTCGAGAAGCTTACCCAGGGATGTTATTATAGTCCTAACTGCTGTCCTTGAGTTAAAAAAGACGAGCCTTTATATATATTTAATTTTTATATCAACTAACTTCTAAAAAGTACTCCTCATATAGTATACGTTAAATAATTGTTGAGTTAATTTGAATTCATTGTGTCAGTATAATTCTTCCTGCTTCTATCCAAAAGCAACCCTCAGGAATAAACACATACTCATGTATGCGCATGTCCACAAATAGCCACACGTCATGTTTTCATGTTGTAATATCTGGCTCATTGTTTGGCATGAGGTGACAGGTAGGAATTTTGTGTATGATTGGTAGGATTAGGAGAGGTCATGTATTAGAAACGTTTGGGGTAAATGCCTCACCTCAGGAGGCTGACATCTGGAGAGAAATCCTATTTTCTCATAGGTCATAGTCTGGTGCTGTTGAGAC
>VMDR010020156.1:0-17781 GCA_007922815.1 Macrotus californicus
GGTCTTTAATTTTACTGACTGCAGAGGCTATATTTTTCCCACTAGATTATAAACTAGTTTTATTTCTCCCGGCCAAAAAGTGTGAACCTTTCAGATATATACATTGGTGCAGAATCTATTGCCCCAAAGCCCAAAGTAAAGCTGAAGCAAAGAAAAAGCTTAGAAACTCTCATCCCAAATGCCTAGCTCAGAAGTATCTGATTCAGAAGAATATTATTCTGGCATCTCTTATCATTTTGACTGATGTCCTGTTTCTGTCTCAGGAGAAAAGAATCCTTTGCTTCCCCCGTCATCTGTGTAAGCTAAAGCAGGCAGGAGATTGCTTTTGACTCATTTCTAATTATCGAAACTGCTTTCTCGCTCTCATTTCAAGTCTTTGGTCTCTCTGCTGCACGACAGTGCTTCAGTGATTTTGTATGCCAGCTAATGGGCCTTCTATCACTTACATTTGTGTCACCTCGCTTCACTGTGAAAAAGAAAAAGGATGCAAATGCAAAATGCATTTCCATCACCGCTTAGCCTTCAATTTACAGTCTATCACCCCTGTACTCACATCATTGCTTGTACACGTGAGTATTTAGTTACAAAAATGTTTTAATTTAATTTAGGATTTTGTGTGCCATCCATCAGTAAATATTTAGTAGAATAGAAGAACTTCACACTGGGAAATAAATGGTTGGGAAATGTGTTGACAATTTTGGTGTAAGAATACTAATCTGTGTCTTTTTCCTTTAAAAAAATCGGTAGATATAGAGATACAGAGAAAGACAGAGTATGAGAAAAGGGGTAAAGAAAATGGTTCTGTCGAAGGGGACAACCTTGATGCACTTGTTAAAATTAAATGCAAAAGAAGACCTGACTCGAGAATCCCCTAAACAGACAAAACCATTTAAGTTATGCAAGGAAAAATAAATCTAGCTTATTACATGAACATAAGAGAAACTTAAGTTATTTCTTATCAATGTAATCGTAGAGGAAACTTCCTGCAAATGATGGAAGATAATCACTTTTCACCAATGCCCTCACCACCTGGCAACCCCCATTGTAATAACCAATCACTGCAAAGGTTAAAAACTTCCTCATTTTCACTTTGTTATCTTTCCTGCAGCGTCCTGTCTCTGAGCTTCACATATTTTTGTTTAAAAGCTCCCAGAGCATGAACTGTTCTTATTTATACAATAAACTCTTACTAAATTGCCTGGGCGATTTTACCACACACATGCACACATACACACACACACACATATATGTATGCTACTTTGAGAATTTTATCATATTATACTGTTTTGAGAATGTATAAAGACTGTAGGTAAGGCTAAGTTTCACAACAAGAAATATTATAGAGAAACAGTATGTAAACAAAACAACAACAAAAATAAGTAAATGGGGATTTTAACTTCTCATACTGTGGGTAGTTATTTTAAGGAAATTAATTATTCAAAACTTAGTAGAAATTACAAGTATAAGTAGGGTGAAGAAGTGAAAAGAGTAATGGTTATTAGAAAATCATAACGGATTAGTACAAGAGGCTAAAATAGTCCTCCTTAATTAAGCTTCTTAATCTGTTAACTAATATCAAGGAAGAAACCCAGGCTTTTGTAAGTTGCACGGCATGGCACTCCCAGAAAGAGAATACTGTT
Source organism: Macrotus californicus (assembly GCA_007922815.1). Lineage (NCBI taxonomy): Eukaryota > Metazoa > Chordata > Mammalia > Chiroptera > Phyllostomidae > Macrotus > Macrotus californicus. The sequence continues at coordinate 1,641 of VMDR010020156.1, forward strand.
CCAAACGGCTCATGTCTCTGAACCAGTAGGACAATCTACGTAAGTTCCCCTGAACATGAGTGTTGCCATTTCACCCATGGCCTTTTTTCTGTTTCAAATAATTTCCTGACAATTAATGGGAAATAAATAGCCCAAACGGTCACTTGCTGGGGCCAGGAAGTGTGGTTAATAATGTTAAATAGGGAGTATCATGGTATTCATGTTCCAGCCGAAAGGCAGGTCCACTTTTAGCACAGAACCCAATCAGGAAGTGGCTCTTTGTCTAGAGGATCAGAGTATAAAACCTTCTTTTCATCACCAGAGGACATGGGGAAGTCTCACTTCATCAAACTCAAAAAAGAGCCATGCACACAGGAAGAGAAACTCTTTCTGTGCGTGACCCGAACCTGGCGGCCAGCACACTGTGGAGACCAAAGGAGGAAGAACAGATCCTTCAGAGAAGCAGACAGAAAGGGCCGGCCATTTCAGGGAATTTTTGCACAATTGTTGATATAAAGTTTGAAAATTTCTGCAAATAATATTAAGAGCCCAACTCAGGAAAGCCACTTTCGGGCACAGACACATGATCAGGGAAGGCGGACATGGAGGAAAGTGGACGAACCTCAGGAAGAAAGAAAACACAGGGCTGGGCAGAGATGACTGCCTGAAATATACGTGGTTAAGATTTTTATTTTTATTTTTGTTTTTTTTTAACTTGTTCTGTCTTAACACAAAATTACCATAGTACTCCTACACATATCACTTGAAGTTTTAAAAATATACATTCCATGCTTGTGCTTAAATCCATAGAATGAGTTTCATAATTCTCTACTTATTAATATATATTAATATGATGCTCTTTATAGCCTCAAGTCTAAGACATACACAAATCTCGCACACAGACATACACACATGCCTATTGGTAGTGTTATCAAAAGAAGCACTAGTGAACCCTAGTTCTTCATTGCAGTGAGGATGCAGTTTCCCAGAATGACAAGAGTGAGTCTCTAGAACAAGTTTCTCCTGAGAATAGAATTCTAATGGGAATACTGCACTCACAGCGTTTCTCGTTGTTTTCCTTAAATGCTTTTACACATATTTGAGTGGTTTCTAGAAGGTTCTCTTGATGTTTCCCTAACTAATATGCAGGCAGAATTTAACATAGCCTTGACATTGTGAATCATCTCTATATATATTACTTTAAATACAATGTTGTTATAGTCAATCCTATGAGCCACGTTTAAGACACAAGGTTAGTGTTGCAAAGCACATAAAGAAGTTGTTCATAGTTTAACACTGAAAGTGCCCTCTAGACACAAAGCAGTAAATGAGTTGTGACAATTATTCAGTTACAGTGAAGAGCTAAGTTCAAAGGTAAGTTTTAGATCGAACATTTTTCACAAGTGACATCATTGCCCATCCTGCTTTATATATGAAAACAGGGACATCCTCTGGGTTAAAATGAACCTCATTCTCATTTTATTAAGTACAAATAAAATGCTACCTTTGAAATAGCATACACAAATTTTGATGCATTTCTTAAAGTACACTGGTACCTTCATATGAAATAGCTTGTCCTGCCCTCTCACCACCTATCCCAGTCAAAGTTTACCAACCCAGCTTTGCACACCACTCTGACTTCCCTTTAGCCTGGCATATGCCTTGTTTGAGCTGGCACTGAGTGATCGATACTCTCATACTTCAGCTGTTCAAGCAGCAGCTAACCAGGCAGTCACAACAAACACAATTCTAGCAGCTCCAAATGTGTGTCTCTGCTGTAAATCAGATGCTGTTTGCAAAGAGTTTACGTGTAAACCACATCACTCTTAGGATGCTCAGTGCTAGGATTTTCAAAAGAAAATTTATTAGGCACACAGTCTATAAATTAAATCATTATAAGAGGCTGCTCAAAATAGTGGGGGAAGACAGAGTGCATGTAATGTAGTTTTATATACAAAACCTAACATTTTCTGGGAAAAAGTCAACAAGATAGTCAATGATAACATTCTGGCATGAAGCTCTGAGCATTGATTCAATCACATACTATATCATTTACCTACAAGAACAAACTGATAGCGTCCCAGTTTAAACCACGGAGATTGAGGACAGAAGGGGTGTGTGTGAAACAATTAGATTATTTTTCACTTGCTATAACTATATTTGGTGGAAAATATAAACCAGTGCAGTTAGGGATGAATGCATCTAGTCAAAACCTCACACACAGTTCATTTTGTAGAACCCTCTCTGAACAATCCCAACATTACAGTCACTGTTCTGAGGGCTATGGTAGTAGAAAAATAAACAGAATTTGCTGTTTGCACTCTAAGAGCTTATAGTATATCAGATAATGCAAAAATTGAGAAACTATAAATACACAGTGTTGTGTTAATAGAGGACCATATCTGAGGGAAGAATTCTGCCTGAGGAGTTGACATTTAATCTAGATTTTGCAATGACAGGCTTTTGCCTTCCAAGGAACTGCGTAGGGATGAGGAGAACATGCCAGTGAAGAGAACAGCATAAGCCAATGCAGAGAGGCATGAAGTGATGGCATGTTCAAGGTCCTGAAACTGGTCCATAATGGCTCGTCCAGATTAAATAAGAGAGTGAGGTAAGAAAAGCAGGATGTTAAGTTTTTTGTGCTATGCTAGTACTGTGTTCGAGACACTTCCATCAAGATGGGACATCACTAATATTTCTAAATAGGCATGTGATATGACAAGATATATTTCGGGAGGAACATTTTTACTTTATAGAGAAGAAATGATTGGATCCGATAGGAGGGTACTTTACTAACTCAGGTAAGATATTGTTTGCAGTGCACCTGGACAGGCGCAGAGAGACTAGAGAAACAGGAAGGCAGGTAGAACAAAGAGTCAAAGAAGACTGAACAAACAGTTGTTTGAAAGTGAGAGTGGTGATATGTTATTGGTACTTATCTGGTACACAGTCAACAGCATGATGCGGAGTTTTTAAACAAACAAACAAAAACAAACAAATAAATAAAATCTCCTTCAATATCAGCTAAACTTTCAAATTATAGAAACACTGCACAGAAATATAAAAAAAACAAAAACAGAATTAAAAATGTTGATATCTTTCAAGCAATATAATTTTCAAAAGGCTATTAGTCTTATAAGGAGAACTGTATTAGAGTTAAGACTCCATATTCAACCATGAAGATAGTATTGGAGACATTATGTACACTTTTCTGTCTGCTACACACGGATACTAATGTAAGCATTTAATTAAAAAAAATCATCCCTGAACATTAACAAACCAGTGAGTACACATTATACAAAAATTAAATATTTTATTAGATTATTTTATAGAACATACAATGAACAAAAAGGAGGTAATTTTAAACGTGAATCATCTAGAGCTGATGAGTCTAAATTATATCTCCAAAGGTAGATTGCTATTATTATTTCCAAGGTATAAAATCTATGGGAGGCACAGAAAATGAGAATCACACATTCACATTACATGTACAAATACATGTACATGTATGGTACTCCATGCATGGTACTTGACTGTCACCCTAAAATCCTGTTCACAAGCCTTTTTCGCTTCTTTGCGAATGCTTTTCCTCACTCTTCCACGTTCAGAGTAAACCTGTAACATTATAAACACTGAGGCTCCCGGGAGTGCGGCCTCTTTCTGTTAATCTCAACAACCCCAGAGAGGCAAGAAAAAGAAAACACTGCACTTCCACATTTTGCACTTGACTTGGCTTAGACTGATACCAGGTGACATTAATACTTCGGGTTTAGGATGTTATTTGGAGAGGAGGACAGTAAAGAAACGAATACAATTATCATTTCAAAAGTGGCTACATTTGGGGGCTATCAAACCTATCAGTTTTCATTTAAAGCAACGACTCCAAGAACGATGCCTATTGCTCGAATTCTCAGTATCTTATTCCTTTTTACATAATTCTCTCTTACTGTCAGATATGAAAACATTAATAGGGCTTGAGAAATGCTCCACATGGGTAATATTTAAGTCATTAGGGTCAGAGCCATGTACAGTTTTTCATGCATAAAGAGATGAGTTTGTTACGGCAAAGTATTCCTATCCTGGCCTCCCATCAGTAATGTAGAATTCTGCACGGTTCATCCCCATTTTACTGTGAGGGTGCACAGATGCGTGTGCACACAAGGGGACCATCTCTCTCGTACAGCTTGGAGTCGTTCAATAGGCTCTGCAGTGCCTTGCATTTATAAGAAGTACGTTCGATGCATCTACGTGATATGCTCCGTTTTTGAACATTTCAGTTGAAGGGGAGATTTAAAGGTCAGTGTTCACCCTGTTAACATACAACTTTTCATACTTAGAAAAATCACCCTAATATGCAGGAATTCAACACTCACATATTTGTAGGAATCTAAATAATAACAAAGAGTAAGAGGTTTCTGGGTTTTCCTGAGCACGTAAATATAGAAGGGTTAAGGCACTTCACTTACACAGATTTGTCCATTGTTAATTCAATTTTCTCTAAGTATACTTATTGCAAAAAAAAATAAAAAAATAACTGTGTTTAGAAATGTCTCTCTCCAACACACACACACACACACACACACACACACACACACTGTCTCCCACAAAACTTCTCACTAAAATGCACGTATATCTGAATTGAACTTACAGGTATAATTTAAAATAATGCCTAGAATAAGTTCTCTTGAAAATCTTTCTTAAATAAAAACACCACTTTAGATATAACAGTTCAAAACCCAGTACATAATTAAATACATATGATGGATTTTACTGAGTGCTTAATGCATGTAAAATTTCCTTTGACAATTCAAATTTAAACTCAGTTCTTATAAATCTTGCAAGAGTATAATTGACCTAACAATTTTTTTTCCAAAACAGCTAATACATTACTTTCATTTCTATCTGGATTTTCATATAAATGAGAGTAAGAAATGAGAATTTTAAAAAAAGGTACCTGGTAATAATCAACAGAGAAGCAGCTTGGGAAAACCAAATGCATTTTTTCCTCTCCTGTGCAATCTTTTGTATGAGTTTTTGGTGATTTTGAATATGATTCATTACAACCAACACAGTAAATAGGCTAAAATTAATTTTAGAGTTGCAAATATTCTGATAGGAATCAGCAGAGAGAATGCTCCAGGCAGGAATTAACAATTTTTCTCTGGAGATTGTAAAACCAATTTTCCACATGCCAAAGATATGAGTAAATGCATGTGCAAAATTATCTAGATAAAAGAGCATTTTTCTATAACTTTAAGTACAAACAATTTATATCACGCCACAGTTCTATTTCCCTGGCTCATTCACTTATGACTTGTCCAGAATATTGGACTGGAGTAAACAGAGTACTCAAGAGAGAGCCTGGAGTTCTGGGATCCAGTTCTGCTGCCAGTTCATAAACTTGAATTAGCTTGTATGAATTCCTGTACAACTGAGTTTCCTCTGAAATGAGAGGATAAAACTAGGCTATCCCTGAAATATCTGGAAATTCTAAAATTCGGCTTCTGGCTTCTCATGCTTTTACCATGTGAGCAAAGTGTCCTGCATAATAATGGGTGACCTGTTTTCTATCAAGACCCTTTGCAATAGTATGGATGGAACTAGAGAGCATTATGCTAAGTGAAATAAGCCAGGCGGTGAGGGAGAAATACCACATGATCTCACCTTTAACTGGAACATAATCAACAAAAGAAAAGAGCAAACAAAATACAACCAGAGACATTGAAATAAAGAACAATCTGACAATGGCCAGAGGGGAAGGGGGAGGGAACAGTGAAGGGAAGGGTTTCCAGGAAACACTATAAAGGACACATGGACATAACCAAGGGGAAGGGTGGGAGCGGGGGAGGGGGGTGGTATTGGCTGGGGTGGGGGGAGAGTGGGGAAATGCAAACTGTAGTTGAACAACAATAAAGTAATTTAAAAAAATTAAAAAAATAAAGACTTCTCCAGTAGGCATACTTCAGAAACCAAGAGTGAACATACCATATACTCAAGTAACAGGAATCATATGAGAGCACATTTCTTCCAAGACTGATGATCTCATCCCAGTGTTACTCAAGTTCTTTGCCTGCAGTCAGACTTAGCCTTTTATTTACATTTTTGTTTGACACCGACTTAAATCACCTCCCACTACTTTCCTCCAAACCTGTTTCCGTCCCACTGATCTCTATCCAGCCCCTGTATCTTAGTTAAACTGCTCTTCTTGAACACATCTACTTATTGGAATCTGCTTCTTTTCATCCTCAGCTAGATTTTTGTATCTTCTCCTTGAGACCTTTCCTGAAGTAATGAAATTTGAGCTATTATTTGTTTTTATTTAATATTTTAATAGGAATAAAACATATAATGTCATGCTCTCTATTTATATAACAGCTGTATGAAGGTATAATTCATACACCACACAGTTCACCCATTTAAAGTGTGCAATTCGGTGGTTTTTAGTATATTCACAGACTAGTGCAACCATTAACGGCAATCGACGTTACAACATTTTCGCCACTCCGAAAAGAAACCCAATGCCCATTTGCAGTCACTTCCTTTACTTCCAGACTGCTTCCTTTTTTTGGTTTTCTTTTTAATAGCTATTCTTCTAGGTTTCTATCCCAGTCAAATATGGGTTTTCCACTTTGGAACTCTGACTTCCTACCTCTCTTGATTCAGTAAGTGGAGCAAGTGGTATGCTTAAAAAATTCAATTTTTTAGGAGAAATTTCAAAAAATAAAGGAGAACAATTAGTGGATTAATTAAGCTAGAATTTGAATGAATTTGAATTCATTTATGTATGACGACTGCTGTGAAGTTTATATGACACAGCCATGGCGGAGAACAAGAGTGAAAACCACACTCAACCATGTGGTCCTCTCCCCCTTCCTGCTTCCTTTCCTTTCTCCCTCCATCCTCCCTTCCCTCCCTTCCTCCACCCATCCATCCATACCTTCCTTCCTTCCCTCATTCCTCCCTTCCTCCTTTTAGCATTAACCTTGGCCTCACCATGATAGAAGCACAAGGTTAAACACTGCTAATCTAAAGATGAGGCCACCATGTTCTCTTCCTGCAAGAAGGGACAGGCACATGAAGATAAATGCCCACCAAATGTTACTACAAATGCTAATGGAGAGACAGTATGGTAAGAGCATGGACCTAGGAATGTTAGGGATCTATGTACTCCACTCATTCTCTGTTTAGTTTTGAAGATGTTTCTTATCTTCCCAGGGGTTCAACTTCCCCACATGTAAAATGAGGAAAATAATATTCTCCCCCTCAGCTTTTAGGAAGAATTAAAGAGGTAATATATTACAGTCCTGACATAGTAAGTAATAAATAAAGTGCATATGATATATTTCTACCGATATCTGTAAATATCTGATGTTTTTGTATGTACCTTGAAGGAAAAGCCTCTAATCTGTTATTAATCATTTTCCATAACATATATCTTACATGTAGTAGATATTTAATAAGTATTTTAAAATATACTGCTTATCATAAATATGTGTCTACCCGGGTTCCCCCGCATTTTTCTGAGTGTATGATCTGCCTACTCAGTCAGAGCAAACAGCTTTAGGCAGATTCCTTCTGTAGACACATGTTGCCTGTGGAACAGAAATCCACTTTACCCAGAGCCCAGACTGAGCCAAACTCAGACCCATACAATACAGAGTGAATGTGGCTTCACCTCTCCCCCTTTCAGCTGCATAACTAATGCAACACCCATGCCCTGTAGTGGAACAGCATACCAGTGCTACTCAGATGATGTCTTTGGTAAAGGAAAACATTATCTCTTCCTCTGGGTTATGGACTGAACTGTGCTCTCCCCAAATTCATATGTCGAAACACTAATTCTCAATGTGACTGCATTTGGAAATGGGGAGGTGGGGTCTTTAGAGATGTAAGTAAAGTTAAAATAGTCATAAGGGTGGGATCCTAATGCAACAGGCTGGTGTCCTTATATGAAAACACAGGTGTTAGGGGTGGGAACACACCAAGGGCCATGTGAAGACACAGCATGAAAGCAGCCTCTGGAGAAACAGTCTTCCTACACCTTGATCTTGGACTTCCAGCGTCTAGAACCATGAGAAAATAAAATAAATTTCTGTTGTTTCAGCTGCTCAACCTGTGGTATTTTGTTATGGCAGTCCCAGCAAGCTAATATTCTCTGTATTAAAATTCTGGCCTAGTTAATCTGTTCTGTTTTAGAGGCAGATGGGACTATCAGAAGAAGCAGGTTAATTTTCTTGGTAACTAAAGCCAAAAAAAGAAAAAATCCAACGTTGATCATTTGTGTTTACTATCTATTTATTAAATAATTTTGCAGTGATCTTTAAGTTCAAGTGACCAAACTGATGTGACTCAGGTAGGCTGGTATCAGACCCCAGGCTCTAACCACAGCACTATTCTGCCCACTGACTCCAGCAATGGTTAGCTTTACGGCTCTGCAGAATGCGGTCAACCTCTTTGAGTCCTCCTTGCGTTGTTGAGTGTAATAACATTTACATTGCATACTTATTAGAAAGATAAAAATAATGTCTATAAACACTAGTAAACACAAGGTGCTCAATATAGAATTCTTATTTTTAGGTGGTGTTTTATAAACACTGACTCAACATTGTACTAGAAATGCGTTTCACAAAAATAGCCAAGAATAAGCCTGACTTTTTCCAGTGGTTAAGTTATGAGAACTAGAAACCCTCACAGGTAATCATACAGTTTAAATATGGAAACAGGGAAGCGAACTGGTGTCCCTGGTCTGTCTATGTGACATCACTCTGCAGTGGAATCAGCAGCTGCGAGGGCACATCCAGAAACAGGACTCCATTTTTCTTCTCACTGGGTGAAGACACAAGCCTGAGGTGGCATGCATACCAAGTAGCTGAAGGACTTGGGGTTACAGTACGGCTCCCAAATATAGTCCATTATGATAATCCGTGGTCTCAAAAGGCTTTCCTAGAAAATCATTTATTTATTAAAAATCACCTTATCTTAAAATATGTGAACTCCCTTAGTAAGGATAAAATGACAGTGCCCTGTACCTTCTGTTCATTGGGTCACTGATAAATGTGCCTTAATTAAAAAGAAATCTCCTATTTCACAACTAAGACAAGAGCAGGTACTTATCATAGTTAACCTTTGAAAAGGGAGAAAATATACATATAAAGAGACATAGAGCTAACCTGCCTTTGAACTAAGTCACTCTTTTCTGATTATACTTTCATTATACTTGTTGGATTTATCAGGTAGATAACAATTTGAAGATATAGTCATTAAGCCTCAGTAGGGAAATTACCCCTGCCCCCACAAAAGACTGGTCACATATTTTTATGAGAAAAGGAAAAGCCATATCAGCACAGTCATTGCATGTGTGTTACTTAAGAAAATACTTTTTTTTTTAAGATGGGACTATGCCAGTGTGTCATGGTCTAAAAAATCCTCACACACATTATATCTATCTATTAGAGATTAATGATTGTCATAATGAGACAACTTGGGACAAATGTGCTTTATCTAAAACAAAAGCTACAAAACAGTGGTAAAATAGTGGTGTTCTCTAGGTAGATAGAGGATATAGAGAGGCAAATGTTATGACCCAGCACAGAGCAAGACCTGGACAAAAGATACCCACAGAAGTCATTTTGGAAGACAGAACGAGTAGAGATGCCTGACAGAAACCAGGTTTCCCTGAAGAGCCTTCAGCAGATCCTCCGTAGAAATCAAAGTTATAACATGCCCTGTAGGTGTCCCCACTGAGCTACTCCCATTCCCTTTGGTTCCTATCCTCAGTCATCCTCAGAGTCAATGCTCCAGGGCAAAGGTGAGAGTGGCAGGTAAAGACACACTAGACCAGGGGTGTCAAACTCATTTTCACCGGGGTCCACATCGGCCTTGCAGTTGTCTTCAAAGGGCCGAATATAATTTTAGGACTGTATAAATGTAACTACTCCTTAACGAGGGGCAAGGAGCTCTACAGTTGGCCCTCTGAAGGCAACCTCAAGGCTGATGTGGCCCCCGGTAAAATGAGTTTGACACCCTTGCACTAGAGCAATATATGAACAACCCAGTTAAAAAGCACATGCATACACACAGTGTCAAAAATATGTAGATAGAAAAATCAAAGGAATGCATTTATTTTTTACTAATATGATCATTTATGGACTTTTAGAGAAAGTACACTTAAGGGTATTTTCTTTGCTGGTCTATTTCTCCTCAGCCATAATAAACTGGATAACAAATCTTATGATCCCACAGAAAGTAAGGATCACAGAAACGACTCACGTGGATTGCTCTTTTCCTCACGTTGACAAATGTCTAAGGTTTGAAGCCAGCGCGTCCCCAGTTACGGTTTCCTCTGGGAAAAAAGTTTCCCTTGTCCGTATGTCACTTCATGCCTAAAAACGTGAGCTATTATTACTCCTACACCGTCACCTAAACGTTCGCAGCCATGAAATTATCTATTTGTTTTTAAACTCTGAACATAGATTTAACTCAACCTCCTGAAGCTGTAAATCCCACAGGTTGATTATATGCTACCAAGGCTTTTTTCCTAAATTTGCTACCCTTTAATTTAATTTAGAGTATTTATTTTACCCTGCATTTTGGGACAAGGTGAAAAGGAGATCCTTCTCAAAGTCCTTTTTATATCCTTCAATTACTTCCTTTTCTTTTTTCACCTGTACACCCAACGTTCTATTTTCACAGAGGCGTGGTCACATCCCTTTCTATATTGGAAAGGTGACTCAAAGTGGAAAAAGGCAGCTATAAAACAAATTTTCTTAAATATTTAAGCTACATACTTGTAAAAATCAGAAATAATTCCATCTGCCTGTTCCAGACATTTTATGGCAGCAGAACAAGTTTACATAATACAAATAACTGAGACTATCTTGGGGCCTAGTGGGTGTCCTTTACACACATGATCGACTGTGTTTCATGACACAATATATATTATTAGAGAACTTATGTGATATGTCAGCATTTATTAGGGACCTGCAATATGAGGCCGGTTCTTTGCACACACCAGCTCCCTGAATCTCCCGGGGCCCCGGCACCACGTCAAGTGCAGTGTGCTGTGAGCGGGACACCTTGGCAAGACTGCTTCTGTCTTAATGGAGACAAATTTCTAATATCCTGCTTCAAGTTAACAAAGCAATGTTATTTCAAGAACTGATTAAGTATAAAACGGCTATTTTGTAATAACTATCAGAAGAACACTAAACAGAGCAAGGTTACAAATTAATAGAAAATTTCATAAAGATGATAATAGAGTACAAGGCTTCCCAATTTGTGTGTGTGTCTTAAAGCATATTATTTCCCCTGCAGAAAATCTTGGATGACTGCTTCACTTCCAGGCCTCAGTCCACCAGTGTTTGGCTCTTTGTCAAGACCAGCCTTTTTCTTTTTTCACCTTGAGAGAAGTAGTTTGTGATTGTTTAAGAAATACTTGTGCTGAAATTACATTTTTAAATAACTGAAGGAATTTTGTTTTAGATAATGCTGCATTGCAAAACAGACAAAGACAAGACACCAACAGAAGTTATTTTGGAAGATAGAACAAGGAAAGATGTCTGATAAGAAGCTAGGTTTCCTTAAAGGGCCCACAGAGAACCGTTCTGGGGTCAACAAACCTCCTTAGGAATCAAAAAGTTATAAAATCCCCCGCAGGCACCCCCACTGAGCTATTCCCATTCCTTTTGGTTCTTACCCTTAATCACCCTCAAATTCAATCCTCTAGGGTAAAGGTGAGGGTGGCAGGCAGGAAATCACTAGGACCAAAGAAATGTAATTCAAGCGAGGTACAAAATCTCCCATGGGCCCAATACTTATAACCACAATTAATAACATAAATAAAAGGAAAGAAGAATGGCAGCAGAGATATTTAAAGCTAATGTTTCAACCATAAAATAAACCCTGCCTTGTAGATCTAGAATTCAGCTGTTATATCTCTGGCTTTCATATAGGTCAAGGTCTTTTTTTGTTGCTGAAAGTATACATCCAACGACTGTATTTGATTTTTCACCTTACAGCCCCACTTCTACTCAAAAGATTACTTACTGGGTTGGCTATCAATATTTAAGCCCAAGAATTCTACCTTTTCAAATAACAGAAGAGTTATAAGGCATATTAACATTTGATGCTACTTCTGAATAATCTGTCCCTAAGACGTAATGTGTTTGGTAATATCGATCGTGAAACCTGATGTAAAAGGTTTTGAGGATTTAAAGAAGACTGTGTTGGCTGCAGGCACTGTTGCGGTTCAGCCCTCTGCTGAACTGCACGTATTGTTGTGCTGTTTATGTGTTTGCTATCAGTGGTGTCTGGATGAAGGGCGGGGTTTTCACTAATGCTGTCTCCCTGGTTCCATTTGCCTCTAACAGATGCTGTGAACGCACTCCCTGTCCCAGGGCTGGACGTGCCTTGCTGGTTTGCTTGTGTTTGTCAGAAATGCTTTTTCTTATCTCAGTATGACCTGTCTGTGAATCTGCAGTATGCACTAAAACATTTCTTACCCAGAAAACACACATCTCTCCTCATAATCCACTGTGGAGATTTTTCTGTCTTGAAGATATGTTTTGCCATTTTGTAGCCTTTCGCTGATTTTTTTTTAAATGACATATAATAGCTGCAGGAGTGATGACCCTAGAGCTAGCTCTCTTTCTCATGTAAAATCTGAATGGATGGGTTCCGCTTTATATCCAGATGCCTGGAATGTTTCTGTGCTAGAGATTGTTGTGGATATCTGAACAGATTCAAATATTTGCTTCTGGATTGCATTAGTTTTGATGACTTTATTGATCGCAAGATATTTCTAGAGGGTGGTACTATCACTTCATTTTCTGTTTAGTCGAGGCAATTTGGAAATGATTTTCACATACATTATTTTACTCAATCCTTCTTAGGATTTTAAAGACAGGTATTATGATCACTATTTAGAGACGTCAAAATGTGCAGATGACAGTTTCAGGATATCCCCAAAGACAATGATACGCATAAGCCTTGAATTCACATCTTCCAACAACACATGTCCACCATAAACTTGAAAATAACCATGGAGGTGGGAAACGAAGTATCACCTCACCTGTCAGAACGGCTATCATCAATAAAACAGTAGACAAGTGCTGGCGAGGGTATGAAGAAAAGGGAGCCCTAGTGCACTGTTGTTGGGATTGCAGACTGGTGCAGCCACTGTGGAGAACAGTGTGGAGATACCTCAAAAAATTAAAAATGGAACTGCCTTTTGACCCAGCAATCCCAGTCTGGGAATATATTCCAGGAACCCTGAAACACCAGTTTGAAAGAAAGTATTCTCCCTATGGTCACTGCAGTGTTATTTACAATAACTAAGACGCGAAAGCAACCTAAGTGCCCATCAATTTTCAACTGGATAAAAAAGTTATGGTATAAATATAAAATGGAATATTACTCATCCATAAAAAATAATAAAACCTTACCATTTGTGACAACACGGCGGAACCTCCAGTGTATTGGTCTAAGTGAAATAAGCCAGTCAGAGAAATACAAATACTATGTGATTTCACTTATATGTAGGGTCTAAAAAACAGCATATTTCACAGACAAAACAGAAACAGACTCACAGATACAGAAAACAGGCTGACAGTTGGCAGACGGGAGCAGTTTTGGAGACTGGGTGAAAGAAGCGAAGGGATTGAGAAGCACAAATTGGAAGTTACAGAATGGTCGCGGGGATGTGAAGTACAGCATAGGGAATATAGGCAATAATATTGTAATAACTATGTATGTTGCCAGGCCGGCACTGAAAATACTGCGGGAAACACTTGGTAGATTATGTGACTGTCTAACACCTATGCTGTACACCTGGAACTACTACTACATAATATTACATGTAAACTGTAACCAAAAAATAATAATAAAAAACATGAAGGTGGAGAGATAATTTAAAGATGTCAGTTGTGCGGTGATGATAGACTCAGATGACATCGATGAAAATTTATAAGCAGCTTCAGCATTTGTGAAATTGTTTGTTTACAGTAACATTTCCTGTATATTATATCACTTCATCCTCACATCCACCAGGGAGGGAATAAGGGACTCTTCAGCAAAGGTCTTTATCTCTCAAAAGTGTAACTTCTTTAGAATTATACAGTTATCAACTTCGGTATAGAAGGAATCAAAGATGAATCCAATTGTGGTGGATGTATATGCAGTGATGCTTTTAAGTAAAGCTTATGTTTGAATTTTAAGTCAAAAGAGTTATCTTCCAACTAATACACAGATAGCTGCGTCATTACACCTTACAATTTCATTTCTAAACTTTCAAGTGAATCCATATGCTTCCTGCATTGCTAAAAAAAAATCCCAGCTCCACATAATATTCTACCACCTCAAGTGGTTGGCTCAGAGAGGTATGTTTTTAAAGAGCAGAAAGGGATTAAGTCAAAACAAGCAAACAACCCTCATAGACACAGATAAGAGCATGGTAATTACCAGAGGGGGAGAGGGGTGGAGGGATTTATCAGAGAGTAAAGGGGGAATAAATGGTGGTGGAAGGAGTCTTAACTTGGGGTGGTGAACACACAATACAATGTACAGATGATGTATTACAGAACTGTACACCTGAAACCCATATGATTTTATTAACTCATGTCACCCCCATCAATTTAATTAAAAATGAAATAGAATAAAATGAAATCAAGAGCAGAAAGACATGAAAAGAAGCCTGGAAATCATTGTCCAACAACCAGATGTCACTGGGCATCTTTTTAAACAAGAATGCTGCAAAAACTAGAACTCACCCATTGACCGTTACTTGGGGTGAAGGGGAAGCAAGCAGGGCTGTTGCTGACATCCCCTGTCGTTGCAATGGAATGAATGTGATGAAAATGAATGCTGCTGATGCTTCTCAGTCGCCACAAAGCTCTTGGTCGAGGAGGTTCAAAATAGTCCCTGTTTGAGAATCAGGTACTATCTGTGGAAAACGGGAATGCAGCATCCAACTGCCTGTCACTGGGCAACCAATTCACTACTACACATTGTTCTTTGGCAAAAAGATGCAAATGTTCTTAGCAGTGGGACAGCCTGGTACAGACGAAGGTGGGAAATAGTGGCGTGTGTGCACATGACTGTCCATACATACACAAACACACTAGCACACACACCACTGCAGAAAGGGGAGAGGACAGAACACTTTCTTCCCCTATAGAGACAAACTTAGGCAATGGAATTGGACTAGTCTCTAATGGAGAGCGGAAGTTGCTTCCATACATTTGCAATTCCATTCAGTCACAGAAATAAAATACGTGAGCATGAAGTGGAAGTCTCTTTGGAACATCATCAGTGCAGATGGCTGGACAAATTGGAGAGGTATTGAAAGGTCAGTGGAATTGGAATTCAGGAGTGTGGCTCCTCTCTGGGGCTCCAGTTTACTCAACTCATTTATAAAATGCACTTTAAATTAAGAGGCGGCTCTTAAATGGTGTCTATAGGTTGCTTGGATTAACTGGAATTCCAGGAAACATATGAAGAAATGTGTGCAAAATTGCTCAGACTCCAAGCAAATCTATCATTTTCCAATGACAGTCTTTAACTCTCATTATAGTCATAAAGGGTCTCATAACTCAAGTCAGATAAGAACCATTGGACCAGATTATCTGTAAGGGCCCTTTCAATAGGAATGTTCTGTGATTTTAATGTCACAAATTGTTTCAAAGAAGTGCAACAAATTCTTTCTGTATAACATAAATGTTACTATTGTTGATAGATTAGAACCTCATCCCAAATATAACTTATGTTTGCAATACTTATAATTCTTCACTTCTTTTCTTCCTCAAAACTACCCACACAGGAATCTTTTGGTTCCATTTATTGTATCCATATTTCTAACATAAAATATTTGACATATAACTTTACTTGTTTTAAAAGGATAACCTCATTTCTTAGAGATACTGAAATATGCATAGTATAGAGTATTTATCTATGGAAATATTTATGCATTCTTTTCCTTGTTCATAAAGAAGGCTTACTGCACATCAACACTGTACCAAGCGCTTCTCAGAACACGGATTTAGGCAGCTTCTCATAACCACGACGTGAAGTATGCAGAAAATTTGAACACGTGCACGAGGAAAGAATAGTAACTCCATCAGGCAAGAGATTACTGAAACGACCACCGGAATGAAAATCACAGTACTTC
>VMDR010020157.1:0-17774 GCA_007922815.1 Macrotus californicus
ACATACAAAAAATGTGTCTGAGCCTCATGGTTAAATTTTCAGATATTTTAAGATTACTATCCTATTTTCCATAAATCTTCTCTGGCAATATTTATATATTTTGGAAACAAAAAGTAAAGGGATAGTTAAAGGTTCTTAAGCAAAATACCAGGAGATAGGTTTAAAAGGGGTGTATTTACAAAGAGGAGTAATTTATTTAGAACTGAGTGGATAAATGACAGTCCATTATTACAGGGATAGGAAAAGTTTTCAGTCAGAGTGCCTGGATTATATCAGTCTTTGGTGGTACTCCTGTATAGCTGGCAGAAAAACAGACCTAACTGTAGTGTCATCGGTTAATTATATGAATTAGACTTTGTTGTAAGTAGTTGCTATGCAACGCACTATCTGTTATGACACTTGGACCAGCCAAATCCACCAATGTCTTCCTTTGCATCACTGCTACCATTACCTTCATTGTCTCTGGGATCTTTATTTCCAGTAATTCCTCTCTCCAAAACGTACCACACAACCCAGTGAGGTATGTAACTCTAATTATATTCCTGGCTTAGCAGTCTTGTTTTCTTAAATCTCAAGCTTCAATTCTTCCTCCTGTCACATCCCTGGAGGCATTCTTAAGCTTCATGTAGAGTTGACCACCCCCATTTCTAACCTATTATTTTTGATACAGATTTCAATCATAGTACTCATGACACTATTTTCTTTTTTGCAACTCTTCTACTTCCAAGACTGTAATTTTACATTTGCATTCCCAACACCAACCTACCATCACACCTAGCACCCAGTGAGTGTCCAATATCTTGTCTTAGGAATGAATGGAGGGTAAAGTCCAACCTTCTTGCTACTATACTCTAGGTCTTCCATAATCTTGGCCCATCTCATCCCTCCAGTACACCTCTTCATGGTCCCTATTCCTTTGCAACCCACAAAGCAAAACTTTCCCTAATCAAGACTTGAATTTTCACATTTTGATGGGGAAAACTCACTGTCCAGTCTGTTGCTTTCCCCTAGATGGCCTTTTTCTTCTTGTTGAAACCCTACACATTTTTCAAGAGACAATCCAGATACCTGTCCTCCTTGAGGCATCCCCATGCTCTGGTAATACCTGGTTGGTTTGTTTTTGACAGCATTGATTGGAAACTTATTTCATGATCTCTTTTAATTTTATTGTCACCAAAGCCTTTAGAACAGAGATTTGACCAAACAGACGCTAAGAAAATTGTGTAGAGTGCACATAATGTGGCTACATGCCTTAGTATAGTAAGGCTCTGCTGACTGTGCTAAGCAAACAGCCCTGTCCTGGGTGCATAGATCTTGCTCCTGAACAAGTGCTTGAAAACAGTTCATCAAAGGTACTGAGGATACAGCTAGGACATGATCAGGCCAACATCTTTTTCTTTCTTTATTTTCTCTGGAGAAGCAGTGAGCTAGGCTGTAGAGTCTAGAGCTTTCCAGCCTGTTTCTGATAGTGATGGGTTACTGGTTGCAGACAGATTCATCTCACCCCTCAGAGTGGCTGGGCCTGACTTGGAACCACACAAGCACCTGCGCCAATGGCCTTAGGCCGTTGACCAGTGTGCCTCACAGGCACTGGGTTTGGGTCCTGTTATGAAAAAGGCTAGGGGGGCACTGACCTTAGTTAAATTAGGTCAAAACAATGAACCTGTGGACATGCACACACTGCAAAGGTAAATGACTCCCTTTGCATTTGGTGTCCTATCTGTGGAAAAGCTGGGGACTTGGAGTCAAGAGGTATTTCCAAAACTCATTCCTTAATATCTGTATGACTTAGAGAAAATCATCTCAACTTTCTGGGCTTCTATGTCCTTGGGGTTTTATCCTCAGGGATTTTTTTTTTAAGCTGACTTCATTTAGGTTTAGGAGAAGCCATAATTTGCAGTTTCCAGCCCCTTCCCCATCTGAGTCAGGACAGTTCCCTTTGGTCTGTTTTATATGCTGAGGGAGCAGATAGATATCCCTTGGACAAGAATGTCCCTGCTATCGTGTGTCCAAAAGTCACTGGACTGTGTGGTGTCCACACTCCCTTTTAATGCTCACATTTTCAGACTCTCTGGAAACTTATTTCCTACCACTCTGTTGAAAGTAAGTAAATTGATACACTAAGGTCACAACTTTTTCATTCCTAAAATTGTTTTTCTGGTCTGGTCACTTGGTCCTTGGGTTTTCTGAGAAAGTAGAGCCTCTGGGTGAGGTAAAAGATTTAATGGTATGGGTGTTAAGTCTATTCAGTTGAAGACAAAACTATAGCTCCTCCTAGAAAAGAAATGTGAACATCTTTTGGAGGCATCAAATGAGGCTTAATTCTACCCCTCTCAATTAAATATTATATGACTGTGATATGATAATTTTAGAAAGATACAATCTTCAGGTTTGTGCTATTCATTCATTAATTTAAAAAGTAATTGCTCATGGTAGCCATCCCACTGTTGGCCCCCAAAGAATCTAGATTAGACTTTTTATGTATTATATGATCACCTCTAATGATTTTTAGCGCTCCCTTTCACTTTGCATGTGGAGCACCTTCTCCCTGACAGTAATCTGCCCTTCCAGACTGGGTTGGTATAGATTCACAAATGACTCATCTCATTCAAGACTGGTAACCTGGTCAAAACAATCTCCTGAAATTCCAATTTCTGAACATGATTAATTGAAGGCAGTTAGTAGTAAATAAAGGATAGTGGCTGTATACAAGGAGCCATAAAACTGAAAAACAACAAAATAACCAGGATAGTGGACCCTGAATGAATTATAGAATCCAGAATCAAACTGTCTAGCTAAGCCCTGATTCCATCTTAGATATAAATTTTTAGAAAATTCTGAATTTATGCTTTCTCCTCTGTGTTTGTGTAATTGTGGTTTATAACAGTTTCATTTTCCACATTAGGATTTTTGTTGTTGGTATGAACATTCACCCAGATCTTGACTATGACAGACTTATGCTTGCTGAGTCAGAAACCCATCCTCAAGGCAAGAATTCACTTGATGAATGGAGATAGGCACGAGGCATCTCCTTCACCATTCACAACCATGATTTATTCACTTGTTTCCATGCACCAGCTTCTGTCTCCATCCACAGAACTGGAAAGAGGGTCTTGTTTATATAAAGGTGTTATAAAATGAATCCATCCCTGAAAGGCCTCCTCCTTTGCCATGGGAAAGACTCCCAGATATGCTCTGCACTGTATAAACATATCCTTTAATCAACACCTAGCACACTGTCTCCATTTATAGCCTGTGAATTTTCTTTCCCTGTTTCATGTAAAAGCTGGATTGAATTTCTGGGATCTTCAAAATGATGATAGATAATTAACTTTGGTCATTATACACTAACAACTTTTTTCTTATAATGACAAGTTTTAAGACCTAGTCCCATAGCAACTTTCAAATATATGATATAATATCATTAAATATAATCACCATGCTATATATTATATCCCAGCGCTTATTTTATAACTGAAAGTTTGTACCTTTTGATTCTCTTCACCCATTTTACCCTATTCTCCACTCTCAGCCGCTGGCAGCCACCAATCTGTCCTTTGTATCTATTAGCTCAGTTTGTTGCTCATGTTATTTTTAGATATCATATGCATTTATAACTTAGATTTCATGTGGTATTTGTCTTCCTCTCTGTGTCTGACTTATTTCACTTAACATAATGCCCTCAAGGTCCAACCATGTTGTAGTAAATAGCAGGATTTCTTTTTTATTGCTGAATAATATCCCATTAAGTATATATATCACATTTTCTTTATCCATTCATCCATTAATGGACACTTTGGTTGTTTCCATGTCTTAGCTATTATAAATAATGCTGCAATGAACACAGGAGTGCAGATATATATTTGAGTTAGTGCTATTGTTTTCTTTGTATAAATTCACAGAAATAGAATTGCTGGATCATATAGTAGTTCTATTTTTAATATTTTGAGAAACTTTCATACTGTTTTCAATAGTGGCTGTGCTAGTTTACATCTTCACCAACAGTGCACAAGGGTTTCAATTTCTCTGCATCCTTACAAACACATGTTATTCCTCATCTTTTTTATGATAGCTTTTGAGGTGATAGCTCTTTGTGGTTTGATTTGCATTTCCCTGATGATTAATGATGTCACGCATCTTTTCATGTACTAGGATCTTCTCTTTATTACTGCTCTACTGTGCCAGAGCACAGTAAGTTCATGTTTAAACACAATGTTGCCCAAAGCATTTACTGGCCCCCATTGTGGAAGTAAGCTTTCCTTCTTCTTAGCTCCTATGGCATTTCTCCATAACCTTTCTCCTTGCATTTATTATTTTCATTTGTAAGACAGTAATTTGTATGGAGTACTTAGTGTTTCTATATTTACTATAAATTCTTGAATGGCAGGACCTTGATATCCCCATCAAGAGACTGGGACTCTGTGAGATAATTGAGGCACTTGGCTCAGATACAAAATTAAAGGGAAGCCCCATATAATCAATAACATTGTAAGGTGACATTTTAAAAAATAATTAGTGCAAAAAATCTGTGATGAACAAAATATCAAAATTTTCAATAAAGACAAGATCAGCATTTTTCCCTTTTGCTTTCAGATTTTTCTTTTTGCATCAGTCTTTAATATGGCCTAGCACTGTTTTTGAGTCTGTCTTTACTGGAAATTTTGATATTTTGTTTATCATAGACTTTTTTGAATTAGTTTTGATTTTTTAATCCTCACCTGAAGAAATGCTTATTGATTTTAGAGAGAAGAGGAGGGAGGGAGGGAGAGAGAAAGAGAACAAAAAACATTGATGTGAGAGAAACATTGATGAGTTGCCTCTTACCCTCCCCCCCCCAAATGGGGACTAAACTTGCAACCCAGGAATGTGCTCTGACTAGGAATTGAACCTGCAACCCTTTGGTCTATGGCATGATGATCCAATTAAGTGAGCCATAAGGCCATGGCTAGTTTTGATTTTTGAAACAACTATTGCATTAACATGTCAGTTACCTTTATTCTTGAGTGGCTTCCTTCTAAATGTGTGTTTAAGGTCAGTGTCTCACCCACCTCACTCTGATCCTTGCTCTGATCACCATAGTAACTAGCACAGGACTTTGTCTAGATGTGCACTCAATTAATGTTTCATGAATGAATGAATGTATGAATGAACACTAGCAAAGATACCTTAGGCTCTTTTTTCTTTGTTTTTTTTCTAAAGGCAAAATGACATGCAACCCACAATCCAGCATCTATGATGACACTTAGACAGGCAACACAGTTAAAGAAGTGGCAGTGGTTTTAAGTGGTGTGTTGTAGTACCAGTTAGCATTCTCCTGACAATTAAAATAATTGATCCTGAGCTTCTTTCATTGTCATAGAGTAGTTCTCCAGTCTTGCTGTATTTCATAAACAATTCTCAAGAAGTTAAATAGCCACAGAATCATCTTTTACTTTCTTCTAGTGAATTGTAAGCCACTAACAACAAAAATAACTTTTTTGGAAGTCCAGAATACTGGGACTGGGGGTTCTGTTGATGGGTTACTTTAGGGAGTCTCAGTGCTTCCAGGGAGAGGAAGAAAGCAAAGGACTAGAAGACAAACATAATGGGCTCTGCTCTGCCAACTATACTATGCAGCTTGACAGAAAGTAGAATTATTTTATTACATAAACATATAGGAGAGAGTCCCATTTCTCAGGGGGAAAAGACACAATCATCTAGGTATTGAATCTGGTCTCACGCAAGCCCTGAAGATGATGGTTGATTCTTCGACGTATTCATCAACATTTACCTTAAAGAGACCAAAGGTTATTCACAAAATTCTCTCCAGAAAGTTGAGCCTGTAATAACAAAATTATTTCTCTGCCCTGGTAGATGGCTCATGAAAATGATGTTTTTGATTTAGTTACAGGAATTCTATTCAGCAAACATTGCTGTTAAAGTGTTTTCTTTGGGTTCTGTCCACATAATAGTCACTGTCCCTAAGGGGCTCAATGGATTTGATCCTGAAAAAGTTACTATGCTTTATACTTTTTGTCTTGTCATTGAATGATTGTTAGTCTTTATCTATCCTCACACCTTTTAACATTAAGTAGTGCAACAGTAAAAAAAGTTAACTAAACTAACTTTAGTTAATTTAAAAACAAGAATAATCTACTCTTAAATTCAGGACCTAGGAAAAAGAAAATGTTTCTTAGAAACTACCACTTTTTTTTCTCTGACAGCCTTCAATTCATTTATTTTCCCATTTTGTATTTTTGCTATTTTATTTTATAGTGACGGAAACTCACTTCTGTTACACCCCTGGAAGTTTGAGGATCTAAGACCTAGCATATCCACATTTTAACAAATCATCTTACAAAAAAATATCAACACTTCCTGGAGTATTAAGTGAGCCTGCTAATATGTTAAGCTTACATTCCATATTTAGTGAGGGCTTACTGTGTGCTGGACACCCATGCTAGGCAGTTTTCCCATGTTATTTCTTTTAACCCTTGAAGAGTATAGAGGAGAAGCAGATATCAATAGACTTGTGTTGAAGAAATAAAAACCAAGACTTTGATTTAGAGTTTTGGCCAAGATAGAGAGAGGCATATGTAGAAATGCTTAGCTTCCTCAGGCAACCAAAAGAAGGATAACAACCAATTTAAAATAAAATAAAAAAATTACCATAAAATGAAACTGCATGGGACTCAGACAACCAAGGAGATGAAAAAACATTCATCCAGACTGTTAGGATGGTTGGAGGTGGGCAGCCAGACAGAGAGGATATGTGGCAAGGTGGAGGATTGTGTGCATTGGAGGTGGGGGCTGGTGGGTTGAGCACTCTGACATTGTTGCACAGATAAGCTGGGAGGAACAGCTGGGGAGTGACAGGCCACGAAGCCCAGGATTTCAGC
The DNA here is from genome assembly GCA_007922815.1 of Macrotus californicus. Lineage (NCBI taxonomy): Eukaryota > Metazoa > Chordata > Mammalia > Chiroptera > Phyllostomidae > Macrotus > Macrotus californicus. The sequence goes on from VMDR010020157.1 coordinate 6,879, forward strand.
TTAGGAAAGTAAAGACTCAAAACTTTTGGCTGTAAAATTCTGTGGGGATTGTGAAGATGGGAGAAACTCCAAGTCTCACAGGAGAGTCCATTGGAGAGGCCCACAGCTAGAACATACACAAACCCACCCACCTGGGAATCAGCACCTGAAAGGGCACAATCCACTTGTGGGAAGTGAAGGAAGTGATAGAAAGTGGGGCAATAGCCAAGTAAGCAGCATTGTTCCCTCTCTGATCCCTCCCTCACAGACAATGCCATAACACAGCAAAGAGGGTTGCTTTGCCCTGGCAAATACCTAAGGCTCCACTCCTTAAAACATAGCAGGTGTACCAAGCCAAAGAAATATGGCCTAAATGAAAGAACAGATCAAAGCTCCAGGAAAAGAACTAAGAGACAAAGAGATAGACAACCTATCAGAAGCAGAATTCAAAACACTGGTAATCATGATGCTCACAGAAATGATGACATTCAGCTGCAAAATGAAGGAATAAATGGAGGCTACACAAAGTGAAATAAAGGAAAATAATAAGTAACAAACAGTGAAGGAAAGGAAACTGGGACTCAAATCAATGATTTGGGACAAAAGGAAGAAATAAACATCCAACCAGAACAGAATGAAGAAACAAGAATTCAAAAAAAATTGAGGAGAGGCTGAGGAACAACTGGGACAGTTGTCTGGGACAACTTTAAGTGATTCAACATCTGAATCATAGGAGTGCCAGAAGGAGAAGAGGAAGAGCAAGAAATTGAAAACGTATTTGAACAAATAATGAAGGAAAACCTCCCCAATCTGGCAAAAGAAATAAATTTCCAGGAAGCCCAGGAAGCTCAGAGAGTCCCAAAGATATTGGATCCATGAAAGAACACACCAAGACACATCATAATTACATTAACCCAAGATTAAAGATAAGGAGAGAATCTTAAAAGCAGCAAGAGGAAATGAGAGCGTTACCTACAAAGGAATTCCTGTATGACTATCAGTTGATTTTTCAAAAGACACATTACAGGCAAGAAGGGGCTGGAAAGAAATATTTGAAGTCATAAAAGGCAAGGACCTCCATCCAAGATTACTCTATCCAGCAAAGCTATCATTTAGAAGGGAAGGGCAGATAAAGTGCTTCCCAGATAAGGTCAAGTTCAAGGAGTTCATCATCACCAAGCCCTTATTATATGAAATGTTTTAGGGACTTATCTAAGAAAGAGAAGATCAAAAACTATGAACAGTAAAGTGACAACAAACTCACAACTATCAACAACTGAGCCTAAAAACAAAACAAAACAAAAACTAAGCAAACCACTAGAACAGGAACAGTAACACAGAAATGGAGATCAAATGGAGGGTTAGCAATGGGGAGGAGGAGGGGGAGAGCTGGGGAAAAGGTACAGGAAATAAGAAGCATAATAGGTAGCCACAAAATATACAGTGGGAAGTTAAGAATAGTATAGGAAATGGAGAAGCCAAAGAACTTATACGTACAACCCATGGAAATGAACTAAGGGAGGGAAGAATGCTGAAGGGTGGGAGTGGTACAGGGAGGAATAGGATAAAGAGGAGAAAAAAAGGGACTACTATAATAGCATAATCAATAAAGTATACTTTTTAAAAAAGACAAAAAAAAACCCATACCAAATCTTCAATAGATTGTAATGTGGCCAGTGTTACAAGACTAGCAAGGGGTGAGGTTAAGGCTTAGCCCAGTTCTCTTGTTTGTCACATTGCATACTACTGCCTGCTTATTATCACAGCCTGCCATTACTTTTTAAATGGGAAATTCTGCACTGCTTCTGCTCCAAGAGATGCAGAGGATGTTTATCTAACAGAGTTTGTCATGTTGTTAGTTTCCAAGGTGAAATGGAGTTAATCCTCAGAGATCTCAGATAAGCACTGTTTTGTTCAGCTCTCCAGTCTTTGTATTTCTTTTCCTGGAATTCTATATTTTTCAGGGAAACTGTTCCCTTTTCCAAAAGGTCATCTTAATTTCTAAAAGTGTGTACATGTTATAGTTTCTAGATCACCTTGAAAGAATTTGGTAAGATGGTTGTGTGTGAAAAACAGAACAATGTGATCCAGTAAAGAGGAAAATGAATCAAAGTTCACTTATCTGAATTTTGGGATTGTCTGTGTATGTGCACTTGGGCTGGGGCACCATGTATGTAACAGAAATTGAATGATTTTGAAATACACAGGGAATAAGAAGCATTAATATTAGGTACAAAATAGACAGGAGGAGGTTAAGAATAATATGGGAAATGGAGAAGCCAGAGAACTTATATTACAACACATGGATATGAACTAAGGTGGGGAATGCTGGTGGGAGGGGGGTGCAGGGTGGAGAGGAATGAAAGGGAGAAAAGATGGGACAACTGTAATAGCATAATCAATAAAATATATTTTTTAAAAAAATATGTTTGTTCAGAAGGTATCCAGCCATGTAATACGAAAAATGGAGGCATTTACTGAAGAAGATACAAGATACAAGAAACACTGTACATGGGACATTGACGCCTCAGTCCCCTCTAAAGGATGCACCTTGGGACCTCACACAGTACTCTCAATCTCCATCACCTGCCCATCATATTTTCCTGAATCTCATTGATAGTCTGAAATCTCTTCCCTTTCCAAGGTGATTTTAGTTTTCGGAAAAGCCAGAAGTCGCAAGGTGCCAAATCTGGGCTCTACGGGTGTGAGTCACCTGGGTGATTTGATGTTTTGCCAAAAAACTCTGCATGAGATGTGATACATGAGAGGCATGTTGTCATGATGAAGCTGCCAATCACTGGTTGCTCATTAGCTGTGGCCTTCTGAATCATCTGAATAGTTTCCGCAGAATAATACTCAAGCTTAACGCAAAATTTAATGCAGATTCATTGCTATACTTGCTCAGTCATTTTGAATGTGATGGCCACACAATACACATGCTCACTCAATGGTGTCTACACCCTCACTGACTAGTACAGTGAAATTATCATTGTTCACACATCCTCATTTCAGCCCACTCTTCTTGGCTGCCAGGTAACATGGATGTCACCCAAACTGTTATCATTATATTAACAATGGCTGGACTTTTTCCAGACAGACCTCGTACATCTTGATCACTCAGGATCATTTTTTTAAAAGATTTTTTAAATTTATTTTTAGAAAGAGGGGAAGGGAGGGAGAAAGGGAGAGAAGCATTAATGTGTGGTTGCATCTCACACGCCCCTTATCAGGGACCTGGCAACCCAGGCATGTGCCCTGACTGGGAATCAAACCAGCTACCCTTTGGTTTACAGGCTGGCATTCAATGCACTAATCCACACCAGCCAGGGCAGGATCATATTTTTGATAAATAAGCAACCAAGTGTTGATGACTACAGCTATAATGGATGAAACAACTCAAATGATAACCAGTGCAGGGAAGTGAGATAGAACAATACAGCATAATGTTTGAGGATTTGGGCTTTTAAAGCCTGTTGCGTGAATTTATATCCTAGTTCTCCTACTTACTGGTTGTGTAACATTTGATACACTTTAAAACAAACAAACACTTTAAAACAAACAAGCAAATTCTGTATGTCCAATATTTCTATCTATACAATGAAAACTAACAGTAAGTATGCATGTAAGGATGTTAAGAATATTAAAGGAGAAAGTACATATAAAGTGTCTGACACATCATAAAAGTGCACTGTTATTAAAAGAGGGATGGATGGATCTGTAGCAATTTTGAGCTTCCTGTAGTAGAATAATCTATTTCTCAGGTTCAAGAAATTAGGAAAGAAAGGAATTGTCACCACACTTAGAAATAGAGAAAGTGATTTTAGTAGTGGAAGTCAACATGACTCCAATAGCTCAGAACAAGGCATACAAAGCATGCAAAAGAGGGCATCTAACCAATAAATAGTAATAATCACAATATTGTTGACAGCTGACCCCAGTAATGTAGACATCCCGTCAACAATTGGTAGGTGAATAACCCTGCTCAGTGTGGCAGTGGATCAGTGGGTATAAGAAGCACCAGCAAAAACTGAATGCAGCAAATGTCCCTTTGTAGGAAATTTAATTAAAGTGGAAAGACCAGTAAGAGCATCCTCATTGTGCTCTTGAATTAAATTGGAGAGGCAAAGCACTGTGTGAATTCTCCAGGCCTCTTCAGATCCTCCAAAGAGGACTTGTGGTGATGTCAATTAATAATGACTTTCCCAAAGTCACAGAGCACTTTCAGATCAACACAATTCTGGGTCACAAAATGGGCAGGAAGCCACAGAGCTTCAGATCTTTTAAATTTTTTTAACTATACTTTTTAATTACAGTTGACATTCAATATTGTTTTATATTAGTTTCAGATGTATAGCATAGTGGTTAGACAATTACATAATTTACAAAGTGATCCTCCAATAATTCAGGTACCCACTTGATACAAGGTTTTTTAAGTGAAATTAAATATTACACCATCTGCAAAGAAACACTTTTATATCTCTTCATGGCAACAACTACGAGTTGACCAATAATGCAATAAGCTTTTCAGAAATAATCCACAGACCTGAGAAATCAAGCCCCACCCTTTTCTGCTCTGAGATGTTAGCAATAGCTTCACTTACAAAAGATGAATGTGAACTCCATTGCACCCTCTTGGTCCATTATATCTTTTTGCAAATGTGAGAGAACCTGAATTTTGGAAGGCAGAAGACATTTCCATAGGGAGATAGTACAACGCGTGCCTGCCCTGGAATAGAAAAGTCTGGTTTTCATTGTACCAGCTGTATAGTGCTGGGCAAATGACTTTATTCTCTGTGCTTCCAGGTGTCCTTACTCACAAAATGGGAGTAATAATAGCTCCTACATCATAGAGTTGTTGTGCTTGGCACAATGTAGATACTAAGTAATTGTTCACTATTATTCCCATTCTTCTGAAAAATATTAAAATACCAATAAAATGCACATTCCATAGAGATAACATATCTAACATTCTTTTGGATATATACCAGAAGGATAGCTGAGTCATATGGTAATTCTATTCTTAATTTTTTGAGGAAATTTCTTACTGTTTTCCTCAGCATTTTACATTCCTACCCATGGTGTACAACAATTCCCTTTCTCTTTTCTCTATGTCCTTGCCAACGCTTGTCTTATTTTTTTTATAAAGCTATCCTAAATAATAAGATTTTATATGTTTAATTTTGGTTTTATTTTTTTGTATACCAATTCTATCTCAATAAAACAGTTAAAAAATCTAACATTTTTCCTGACACATATGTAGGGACCTTACACAATGTAAGTAGCTATGGGCTTGTTATTTGCTATGTGTGAAGAGCTAACACGTCTTTCTTCTTCTCTGAACAATACCCTCCTCCTTTGTTTCCCCCACTGCTTTGACCTTTCCCAGTGTATCTGTTGAAGGGACCACAAATACCTGGCTTTGGAGGTTCACTCAGGATATACTCACTGGCTACGTGCTAAGAATGGGGTGGGGGTGCACAGAAAGGAGAGTAGATGGGTTCCTTCTTCATGAAACTTAAATTCTTGTTAGGTAAGTGGTAACAACAAAGCTGGAGAAGTGTTAGAATTGGAAACTCAGAGTGTGAGGGAGGCATGTGTTGGACACTTGTAAAAGGAGGAAGGAAAGGCTTGCTTCCCTGAGGATGTAAAGTTTGAGCTGAAAACTTAAGGATTCTAGGCATTAGTACTTGAGAATGTGCTCCAGGTGGTTCCAGACCTGGAAGGAAAAGAAGCCTGGAGCTGAGAGAAGCTGAGGTATCCTCATCTGTCTGTAGGAAAATGAGGTAGAAAGGTGGATGCTATCTGGATTCTGATACTGGCTTGGAGGCCATGTTAAAGGGTGAGGTTTGATCCTGAAAATGATGGGGAAATCACTGAAAGGTTTCAAGTAGGGCAGCAAAATGATGCAATCTGACATTTGGAAGCATCATTTTGAGTGCTCTGTACAAAAAGGGAATGTGGAGATGCTGTCAGAGGTATTAAATGCATTCTCTCTTGAGGACTATGGCCCAGACTTGGGTAGTTTAAAGGTAAAGAAGTAGATAGATTAAAGAGAAATTTAAATATTTGGCTTAAAACCACAGTTAGTCCTGTACCACCACCCATGTAGGGATGGGGCAGGTAGAAGCCTTAACTTTTAGCCCGCACTTCTGCTAACAACACTCAGAACATATCTGGTTTGGAAAAAGAAGGGAACTGATATGTAAAGTGGAGCTTGTTGTTGTCTTCTCATGTCAATTATCTGTGCTAATCTACTTGACCCATTGCTTCAGCTAATGAAGGGAGGCTTGCCCTCCTTTCCCCGCCAATTAGGCTTATCACTGCAGAGCCATAGAGAAGCCAGGAATAACTCAACACCACTCCCTCTAGTCAAATAATCAGCAAAGATAACTTTAAACCGTGTCAAGCCCAAGTTTATGACTCCCACATTGGCACCAAGGGCATTGTTTCAACAGCCTAAGCCACCAGACAGAATGGGCCATTTTTGCTTTTCAGTTGACCTGGGACCAACCATGACTCACCTGTTTACTGCAGAGGAAAGGTAACTTGAGATGCAAAAGTTGACAGCTGCCTCCCAGGACACCATTTATACCTGGAAATGAGGACACTGGGCTTTAACTGAAAATGTTTCCATTGACACAGTCCCAGGCTGGATGAAGCAGGCTGGGTGAGGGGGTCACACCCTGGGACATGAATATATGCACTTCTTTTAAGGAATGGAGGTCTTCACAGCTGACTGGCCCTTTCAAGTCGCTCTAATTGTTTCACTGAGCAGCTTAGAGGCTAGTGATCATCACTTGTATGTGCTCGGTTATTTATAATTTAGATATAACCAGATTTCCCTGTAAGCAGATTTCCTTTCTTGGCAGAAGTAAGATTAAGGGCAACAATAATAAAGAGTAAAAATAGTAATATTGGTATCATTATTAGTGGTATGTCATATTCTGAAGGCAGTCTATCATTTAGGTTACATGCATTACTTCTAATTCAGTGATCACAACCTCAGTGCACATATAAATCACCTAGGGAGCCTTAAAGTACTGATGCTTGGTCCCATTCTCCAAAAAACAGGTTTCATGATTGATCTGGGTGGAGCCTGGGCATTGGCATTTTAAGGCTCCCTGGAGAATTCTAATGTGCAGCTAGAGTTGAAAATCACAGTTTTAATCATCATGGCCATGGGCAATGTAGGAATTTTTAGCTTCATTTTATAGACAAGGAAAGTAGAGCTCAGAGATAAGGAACTTGCCCAAGTGCAAGATCAGGGACTTCAACCTTTAGTTTCTCTGGCCACCAACCCTCCCACCCAATTGCTCCACATGCTGATTTGTGAGTCCTTGGGTAAAGAGTAAGCAGGGAGAGCACACAGAGGGATAAAAGGGATCTCAGGGCAGCAGTACCCCACAGGTACCTGAGAACTCTGAGTAGGAGGCTCCACCCTGTGAAACAGGGTGAAGAGTCATAAAGGAGAAGACACAGTGGGCAAATAACCTGCCTTCATGGTTACAGAAGCTCCTGGCCTCTGTATAAGCCACAGGGGTGACACAGAGGAAAAACTTGGCAGAAAGTTGAATGGGGCGTGGCAGGGTGGGGACAGGTAGCCTCATTTACCCTTTGCTTTGTCATATAGCTGCAGGGAGATAAACTCCTTTCCCTGGCTTCCGCCTTCTCACCCTGTGCTGTATCAGCTCAGGATTGGCTTCAGGTTTCCTGGTCACCTCTAACCTGCACTTCTGAAACGCTGGCTTTAACTCAAGGAGATCACACTGATAGATAAAGGAAGCATTTCTGATTCTTGTTTCCCTAACCATGAGCAACATAAGGCATAAATGCCTGAAATAAATACAGTCAAGTAGGATTCTGAAGCTACTGGAAAGACACCAGTTGTGAGCCCTCAGCTCCCAGTCTCCTAAAATCAAGCATGGACACAAATCAAGGATCTGAGTTTCTCTGAAGTCTCGCACATTGATATGCTGCAATTCCCAAGGTATTTCTGATATCATTGCTGGGAATATCTGAGAAAGATCATACTATGAGGGATGAAGGAAGGAGGAGAGAAATTTCTGGAATCTGAGGTGGGAAGTTTCTGACCCTCTCTGTACTTCAGATCTGAACCCTACTCTATTATTCCCCACAGAGGGTTGGACTGGCCTCTTTCATTTATTTGTTTTCTCAACAGTTATTAAGGATTTATAGTGCTGGAGATCCTTAGAGGAATAAGACCCATTCCTGACCTTAAGTGGCTCACAGTTTAATAGAGGAGAAGTTTCATAGTGAGCAAGCATAATGGCAGGGGAAAGCTCTGGTGTAATGGGAACACAAGGAGAGACCTGGGCTCAGTCAGCAGGTGAGGAGGGTGAGTGTCCTCAAGGGACAATCCCTCACTTGAGACTTTCTGAGTGCCCAGCAGGTGTCAGCCAGGAGAATGGGGAAATGTTTCTCTAAGTTCAGCAGCTAGCTTCAGCAAAGGATCAGGGCTACTCTGTTCCAGACCTCAAAAGAGGATGTTCTTTTGAGGTCTTTTCAAAAAGTCACACTGGCTTAGCTGCAGACCCTTCCCTTTCTAGGTTTCAGAGGCTTAGACTTCCTTCTCTATGTTCAGGTCAAAGTGCTGAGTCCAAAATGCAACTGAATTCCTCACTCTGATGTTTTTCAACAGAAATGTGCAGTTCTGAAGGTGTGCCAGCCACAGCAAAGAGTTTTTCCTGAGAAGGCATGGGATGGGGAGGAGCAGCAGCAGTGCAGGGGGAGGAGTATTACGTTTTGGACAAAAAAACCATGACTCAGGTGAGGTCAACAATACACAAAGCAAGGCACTGCATAAAGAAGTCATTTTTCCCCTTGGTAAGCATTATGTCTCATAATATTAAATGTCATAGCAGTGCATAACAGAGCAGATAAATAGATGCTTGGAAGGATGTGTACCTGGAATTCAGACCTAGCTCTACTACATAGGATCTCAGACAACCTATTGCATGTCTCTAAGCTTTATGACTTTTGTATATAAAATAGGGCTATGAGCATCCAAAAATCTACTCAGGTGCTAAGAATTAGGTGAAATGACAGTGAAAGAGCACTTCCACCCTAATTTGTTATGACCTTATCTTGAGATTACATCTGCAAAGACACTCTTTCCAAGTAAGGTTCTTGCGAAGGTACCTGGGGTTAAGACTTCAACATATCTTTTTGGGAAACACAATAGCCAGTGTTCCTCAATAACTCTCCTCCAAAGCTCTGCTTCTAGACTTAAAGAAACGATTAGAGAGAATGAGATCTAAGTTTCTATGACCTTCCTGACCATCTCTGGTGCATAAAAGGAAAGGTCAGCTATTTGAACTGTTTTATGAAAGCACAAGGCAAGGAACTTTCTAGAAACAGACTTTTCAGGAGAGAATCCCTCATAAAACTTCTTGAACTCCTAATGTGACCCTCTTGTTTCCAGTCCTCTCATTATAGAGCTTCCTTTCAAATCTCAAAGTTCAATAACCGAAGCTTTGCCCTCAGAAATTTTTACCTTTCCCCCAAAGTGGATGATTTACTTTTTGATCATTTTCTGCCTCTTGAGACACCCAAACATGTTCCTCCTTGCTCTTCAGTTGGATGCTCATTTCACACCTCTGCTCAGTCAATTTACACTAAGGACACGGGAGGGAAGGTTGGGCTATGTTTCCATGAACAAGGGCAAAGGGTGTTGGTCTCTCAGTTCCGTTTCTCTCTCCTCTTTCTCACCCGAGATGGCCACAGCTAATTCTTTCACCAAATTGCTTTATTTCTCCATTAGCATGACTTTCACTTTGCCCATTTTGGAAATACATTCACTTACATTAGGAAGCATTTGTTTCTTTCTGCCTGTGCTGAGCCTGTCTGCTTTTTAAAATGAATCACAATGTTTGTCATAGTTATGCTCTTTGCTTCCTGAGTGGAATAGCACCAGTTTTGTGTTATATTATTCACAATTACTTACACTCTGAATCTCTCTTTCATGGTGGGTGGCAGAGCAGGGTTTGCTAATTAATTCCTTTACAATATATTTAAAATAAGCCCTCACAATGGTCTATTTTATTATCTCCTATCTGCAAATAAGTTTTCTAATGCTAATCAAGTTAAAGGACATGTTTAAATACCTATAATCTGTCATATAATAATAAAGAAGAAAAGCCCAAAAGAAGTGGAAGCCACAAAAAGATTTTAGAAGGTAGAGCTTGCATATAGATCCCTTTCTTTCCATTCTCATTTTTACCACTTGAAGTGAGGGCTTATCAGCTCTTCTCAGGCTGTTATAAGACCTTTGTGCTTGTTCCCTAGCCTCTAGTGTCTTTCCCCTGCAGTCTGTGCTGTCCAGGCAGCTCAGTCATCATGTTACATATCTGCTCAAAGTTTCCCAGCAGCTCTGCAGCAATTGAAGATAAATTCCATCCTTCTCAACCAAACATTCAAGTGCATTACTATCAGGGCCCTCCTGACTTTCCAGGTACTCCATGGCTGTCAAATGGGTCTACTCATTGTCCTATGATAGTTCTGAAACAGTTTCAATTTGTGTCTAGAGTTATAGATCCCTCTGCATCCTCCTCTCAGAAATCCTCCTTCCCCTCTTTGATGTGTGCCCAGATCCTACCCATATCCAGTGACTACTGAGCTGGAAGCACACTCTCCACTTAGATATGCTCTATTTCCCTTTGCCATTGAAGATTAATAAGAGATCCCTGGGCAGAACAGTGCCTCTTGTCCCCCACTTTTCCTTTCCCCTGGCAACTCCACTATCCTTCTCTGTTTCAGCTACTTCAGAGCCCCCTTTGTTTACAAACTCAGGAGGGATTTGACATCTGCTATAATCTATGTCCAAGCATATTTTATATAGTTTTACAGTTTTGTCTCTCACATTGTGAATCTATCTTCATGACACACCTAAAAAGGTAA